>JAQIWS010000110.1:0-54395 GCA_034696085.1 Stigmatogaster subterranea
ACCCCGCCCTGGTGGCCAGATTTGGAACATTTGCTTTGAAACGGGAGTGGGACGACCATTCCTTCTACTGATTGTGACAATTCTCTCTTTGGTGAGAAACGCGACACCTTCACCTCTTAAAATAAAAAACCCGAAACCCAAAAAACAATCTTCATTTGTCTTTTGGTGATTGATAAATGACGTCAGTTGAGTCGCCATTGTTTTATTTTAAACATCATTCAAGGCCAGAACGGGAGAAAAACGATGGGAAAAAAATATAAGGAAGAAAAACAAATTTTTATTTTTAAACTACATTTAAAAACACGTGCTCCCAACATGTCGCATCCCATGAGAGAAGACGCGGTCGTGAACAGTTTCTGGCGCGAACAACAATGTTACAATCAACAAAATTTTTTTAAAGAAAACACTTTCTAAGCCAAATTTAGGTCAAGGAGTTTGTTGTACTCTGGTTTAGATTAAACCCAATTTTAGTTATTTTATCATTGGAAATGTTCACTGATGCATTAGTCTTATCAGACATTCTGAATTTTTATTGTGTGTCTGTTTCTGGTTCTAGAATTTTAATTGAGCAAATTCTTGAGATAATTAACCTCTTAAAAGTCTTATTATATGGTTATGATGGTAATTATAATGGGTAATAATTATAGTAAGTATATTTTGGTATATATGTTTGCGTAGACCTGCGAAAGCTCAATTTTCACCGAAGAAGCGTTCCTGAAATTCTGGCTTAAACCTAAATTGGCGTAAATCGAATGTCACATCCTGTAACACAAAAATAACAGCAATTTTGTGGGCAGTTGTTTCCGAATGACAACACATTTCGTTTCGGAGAATCTTGAGCTAATTTCACACCACCCTGTATCATCCACAGATCATCCGGTAAATCACCGACGAAGCTCAGCGGTTAATCTCGATTGATCGGAGGTCGCATTTAAAGAGTTCTATATCATATAAAACTCAAAGCACGTTCAATGTTACCTGAATTTAAGGTTCTCCTCGGTCGTTATACCCGCCACCTGGTGATGGAATTTGGCGTTAAATTGTACACACAAGGTGAATGTAAATAAATAAACAAACAAAATATAAGAAACAAAATTGTTTTTATTATGACTTAGGTTTGGTAATTCACCACCAGGTGATTGATGTAAGCCAGAGGAACAAACCAAGGCCAACTAAAGGTGGTCTTAAGCTATTTCCAACGCGTTAGGAAAAGTAAAATTGGATACAATTCTCAGAAAAGAAAAAAGAATTTTTTTTTGTTGTCAAGTGATTACAAAGTTTACATTCACAAAAATAAAAACCAAAACATTAAGAAAAAATTGTAATTACACAAGAAGTGAAATTTATACAGTATATCAATAATAATTTATTATTATCACAGATTTTTTAGTTTATACTGACCTCTACCATCAAATTCCCTCATTAAAAAATATTTAAACGAAAATTGCACAAAGTTTTTCAAGGGAAAAATATTTTTTTTTTATACCATTCTTGCGGTAACATTTTACAGTCCCCCAAAAATAGATTCACGTGGTATTATCTCTTCTCCCCTACTCCTAATTCGTTACCCTACTGGCGGGAAATGACGGGCACGTGCTGGTTTCTGAGTCACTCGCTTCTGGTTTTCGTTTGCTCCCAATATTTCATAGTTTGTTTATATTGGAATATTTTCTATCGAATTTTACCAACACCTTCATTTTGGGTTTTTTTTTTTTTTTTTTAAATAATCTTTTTTTAGGGTTAACATAGTGTAAATAAAGAGGCGTCGCCCCTGGGTTGAGGTAATGAACTCGACTTTAGACAAAACAATAGAAAAAAAATTTGTGTTAGGAGGGAAAAAGTTGGGTATTTTAACAATGCGCAACGCCATTTTGGGTTTTTGGTAACGAGAATAGAAAATGCTGAGTTTTTGTTGATATTTTAAGTTGTTGTCAATCTTATCGTGGTTAAAAATAAAATTGCTGTTTTGCTTTAAAATGACGCCATTTTGGTTTTTTACAAAAAGTCTAGTGTATCAATATTTATAGCATAACAAAAAATTTGTTACGTTAGTCTGTACCGGTTGTTGTTGTTTTCTTTTGAATTAACCAAAAATTAAAAGTCGCCATTTTGTTTTTTGATCAAAAATTTCAAAAAAAAACGTGAAAATATTATTTCACGCGATAAAATTTTTTTTCAAATTCAACAACAACAAAAAACCTTAATTTTAATTTTTTGATGTTTTTACAGCTTAGAAAAAGTAGCCATTTTGTTTTTAATCAAAAACTTCAGCAAAAAAAAAAACATTAAAATTTTTTTTCTTATGATAAAAACTCTCGCCAAAAATACCCAAAAAAATTCATCTCAACCACAAATTTTACTTTGAACCATTTTTTACCAACCAAAACACAAAATTATCGCCATTTTGTTTTTTGACCCAAAATTTCAAAAAAACATAAAAATATTTTTTCACACGGTAAAATTTTCTTACAAAACACAAAAAAAATCCTTAATTTTAATTTATAGATATTTTTACAGCTAAATTTCACTTTGAACCATTTTTCCCCAACCAAAACCCAAAATTACCACCATTTTGTTTCTCAACCCCAAAACCCAAATTTTTTTCCCACACTACAAAATCACCTCAACCCCACTTTTTTTTTCTACCAACTTCCCAAACACAAAACAAACCCCAAAAATCCAAACCTTAATCTCCCCCTGGATTTGCAACTTTGAGCTCACCTCAAACGGTAAAATCGCACCACCAAAACCAACCCAAAAAAAGCCATACCATTTTAATTTATGACTACGTTTTATATTTCACGTTCAAAGAAAACGAGAGAGGGGGTTGAAGTTCCATTTTTTCTAAACTTTCTTTGTTTTATTTATAAATTTCGTCCATCATCCGTCGTATATCCGCATTCTTGCAAGTCTTGAATTACGTAATCCACTAAACAATCTTTCAAAACCCCTTTTTTAGGGTTAAAAATACACTTAATATTAAAAAAAGGGGTAATTTCAACTTAATATGTCAAAATTTAAAAGTCAAAAAATAAATAAACACAATAAATAAATAAATTCAAAATGTTGGATTTTAGCCAATGACGTCACCAGGCGGCGTTTAAGGTAACTGCCCTTGTAAAAATCCTTCTTTTTGTTTTTTATTTTTAAAATAAAGTAAAAATTAGGTTAAAAATAAATATTAGTCACTCATTTACACAAGTGAGAGTTGAATATTAAATCGATATCGATCCGAAAACGTGAATCAGACCAGAAAACAAAATGGACGGATGACTCATCGAAACCTTTTGTGTCCCTCTTTTGTCCCAGTTTGGTTTGGTTGGGTTCAAGGTGTAAAAATCAATTATTTTTAGTATGTTACACAATATTTTTGTTTTATAAAGTTTTTATATAATTTTATATAATTTTAGTTAAAGGTTTTTTTTTTTTTTTAAGTAGAAAAATATGGAGAAATTTTAAATGTTCACAAAACTATCCATTTTTATGATAAATGTTGGTATTAAAAATAGGTAAGAATTTGAATAATTTTTGGTATATGGTGTTTTTTTTTTTTTTACAGGTTTTTATGATGTATAAAAATACCACGGAGAAATAGAAAAATGGTTTATAGGAACTTTTGTTGGATTTTGAGATAAAAAATTGAATTTTGAAAATGCGAAAATGTTGGGTAAAAAAGTTTTTAGGGTTAAAATTGAATGAAAAAATGGTGGAAAATTGAGATTTAGACTGAAAAATTTAAATTTAAACTGAAATATTTAAATTTTTCGTATATTTTAAATGTAAAATGCAGGAAAATATATTTTTTCGGGTTAAAATAAATTTCGAAAAATGGCGTAAAATTGACTTTTTTTAAAAAAATTAAATTTTCAGCAATATTGACAGAAAAAATAGCGGGAAAATGTAATTAAAAATCGTAACAAATTTTAAAAAACTAAAAAATCGCAAAAAAAATTTTTTTTTTTAAACCGAAAAAACACAAAAAAAATTTTCAAACTGAACAAATTTCCCAAAACCAAAACAAAATCAACTAAAAAACCTAAAATTTCATGTCAAAATCCAAAAACCAACCAAAACATCCAATTTTCCTCCAAAAACCCTAAAATTCCTTTTTTTTCAAAACCCCGACAACAAATCTCAAAAAATCGGGATAAACTCCAAACCCCCAAAAATCTCTACACACACTGGTTAATATCTTCATCCCTCTCATCAAAATGATTCCGCTGCCACTTTTTCACATTCCCATCAGTCGACAAACGGTTCCGTCTATCGTAATACGTCATCAACCCAGCGGGTAAGCCTAACTCCACTTGTTTCCCCGAAACGGTGGCCACTGGATCCATGAATTTTCCCGCCACCGTGGACGCCTCTTGTCATACCGACGGTTCCTTCGCAGTTTGATTAACCTTCGCCGCCAAATCGATAATAATATCTCGAAACACAATGGAGTCCACGTTTTGTCCCAGCATATAAAACAAAAACCAGTCGCCCATGTTGGTTTTTTGTAACAAAATCTTGAGCTGTTTTTTCGGAATGATCCTAAACCGGGTATAAATGATAAAAACTCTTAATTTAGGCACCGAGAATACAACTATACGAAAACACAACACAATGGCAGTGAGAAAACCTAAAATAATAAACCAAAACCACAAAAAAATGTAAATTTTCTCGTTCACCACGTTCAACGGCAACACGCAAAGAGCGTCGTGGACTTCAACGTTCCCGGATGATCCGATTTTATGATACTGGCACTTGGTCATCCGCGGAAAGATAAAAATCATCGGATCGACGCGTTCTTCTTGATCCGCTTCCATAAACTCGATCACTCGAATTCCGTAGTTCAAAAACTCGCCGTCGAAAAATTTATCCATTAAAAAAATTTGACCGAGAACATTTACAAAACTCAATCCTTCACATAAAAAGTACCTTATCGCCCAAAAATCGTGATTCCGCAGATTATTCCACAGATATTCCAACAATAATTTTTTCTGCTGTTTCTTCTCGGTTTCCGTGCAAATCGCCAACTGCAAATCCATCGTCAACGATGGGATTTTTCCGCCTTCCCAGTTCTTCCAAAGCCAACGTGGGATGTAGAACAAAACTGCTTGAAAGAAAAGCATAAAACAAACCCACTGATAATATTTCTGCACTCGCCATTCGTCGCGATTCGTCGACGACGATCGGTCGACACCGGGATGCGGGATATCGACGCCGACTTTTTTCGTCTTCGGGTCGTACGCACTTAGGACTGTATATGTTGAATGGATCCAACAGTAGGTGTTAATAACGGCTTCGGTGACGTCACGACTGTGTACACACTCGATCGGATTGCCGACGTATTGCTTGGTAGTGACTAAAACACTGAACGCGATCAAAATCATCACCGTCACGTTGTAGTGTAGGCGGAAAACACTGCCGTCAGTGTGAATGCGGCTCACTTTGAGCAAGTTTTTCAAACCTCGGAAAATATCCAACATTTTTGTAAGCAAAAGTTAGATTTTTAAATAAAACCACTGAGAGCTATTTTGTATCCTTTGTGTAGTGTCAAATGCACGCGCTGCGATGTGCACGCGCGTGCGATCCTAACGCGGATGAGGAAAAACATAGTTCCTCAAAGTTTTGAGTCAAGTTCGTTCGCAGGTTAACTGTTCCTGTAGATGAAACGTTTTTGGGGTTATAAATAGAGCGTTAGCCGTGTACTGAGAGAGAAACGCTAAATTAGAAAGATGTGGCACAATGTAAGCAATCGGCTGAAAATAGTTCCCCGCGGAAGGAGATTGAGGGTGTAGGGATGTATAGTTTGGTTATGGGGATTTTTGTTTTTTGAATGGAGGATTATTGGGTTTTGGTAACTTTTTGGTATTTTAGTTGTAAGCGGATTTCCTGAGTGAAAGATGAAGGGTTAAGGTGAAAAGGAAGTTGAGTGATGATTTAAGATTTGTTTTAATGTTTTATTTGGGTGTTTTTAATTTTTTTTGGTTTTGTTTTAACTACTTGGTTGGTAGGTGGCGGGTGATGCGGGGAAAATGAAATTGATGTCGCCCTCTAGAGGGATGCTGCGTTATTAGAATTGGTTGTATATAGTGACATCTAGTGGTAAGTGTTGTAAATAAATGTTTGAAATTTTGTGTGCAGTGCTGCCATCTATACACCAAGCGTTAAAACGTCGTTAAATTTGATAAAAATTAAGTTTTCGGTACAAAATTACTGCAAAATATTAACTATTTTACCACAAGTATTAGAAAATATAATTATTAGTAGTATAAAACTCAAATTTAGTAAAATTAACGTAATAAACGTGATTTGTGTCCAACTGAACAACTACCATATATACAGTACTTGATTATTTAAATATTGTGCTGCCACCTGGGTGTGAGTATGTGAAACGACAATTTATTTTTTAAATTTGGAAATTTTCAGTTTTTTAAAAACCAACATTTTAATAAATTTTCATTTTAAATAATAACTAAATTAAAATAAATCAATTTTGTAATTAAACCGTGAATTTCCACTGATTCACACAAACTTATTTTCACTAAGTCATCTTTTGATCATTCGATAGGATAAAGCTATTTCAACGATATTTTTAATCAAAAAAGCAACAAATTTGGAACAACATCCTGTCAATTCATCAAAAATCGATTCCAGGTGACAAAAGTCCACGTCATTAAAATACAATCATCCTGATAGAGGCTGCGTGACGTCACAACCGCATCTAAGCTTACAATAGATAATAATCTCCAAACGGGTACATTACTATTACATATTAAAAAACGGTATATTTTTGTATTTCCTTCACCAAGGCCGGCGGATATGCTGAAAAAAGGTTTATCCGAGCGAATCTGTTGCAACGGTGAATAACTTGATGCAATCACAATTTTATTATCGAACATTCAGTCTTCAATGGAAAAATATATTTATAATCATATTTCCAAAGTTAAGGGAAGTTGAAATTAAAATTAGAACTTCTTCAAGCTGTTTTGTTATGCAACTAGCCTTGACGAAATATTATTTTGAAATTGTAGGCTTTGATTTCCCGATGAAATAATAACAATTACATGCAGCGAGACAATAACCATACTCCGATCAGCAAAACTCGGTATTAAGGTAGGATTAAATATTTAAATTAAGGTTATATTAAATTCTTAGGTTTGGGGTTTGGGGAGCCAAAAAATTGAAAAAATTCACGGACAAATCGTGAAAATTTAGGTTAGGGTTATCTTGTTATACTGATAATATACGAGTCATAGTTTATTCTGAGTGGATAAATTATTATACAAGTGTCAAAAATGATTTAAAATATTTTTAGTTTAGTATAAAACACGTTTTCCGTGATATTTTCTGTGAAAATGATGTAAATGTTAACGTTTCTGCTCGGTGACGACAGCGCCATTGTTATGCAGCGGTGGTGTAGTTCAAACACTCGCGGCAATTGTGAATTTTAATTTAAACCGAGGTTAAATTATTTGATAAAAAGTTTTTTCAACCTTGAAATAAAACGCTACTTATTAATTTTCAAGGGATATGTCCATCAGATTGTCAATTCAGTCACGCAGTGTATTTATTTCATGATTTATTACAAAATGACATGATCGAAAAACTACATTTCAAAAAGTTTCATCTAAAAAATATTATGATTGACATTCCTATAATAACTAAAACATTATAATATAACGACAAAAAAGGCCTTTGGAATATTTATTTCGTAAAATTTATCACTTTTTTACTACTACTCTTAACTAGTAGGCCTTGACTTGGTTTCCTTGGTCCCGATTTTAATTTATCCAGCTGACGTCATATTTTTATGTTATATTATTTACTTAAAAAAAAAGTATATCACCGAACATTCATCCCTTTAAAAACACTATAAAAAATATCTACGCCTAAATTTTTAAAAATAAAAATTACATACTGTACTAAAAATAATTTCTACTTTTCGTCACTAGATGACACCTAACGCCTCAGTTGGAATTTTTCCTGAATAGTCTGAATACTAAAAATTGACAAAAAAATACGAAATAACATTTAAAAAGTAAAAGTAAAAATAAAATTGGAACACTAAAATACAATTTTTACTAATTTCAAAAATTTCAAAATTTTAAAATTAAGAAAAAAAAATTCGAAAATTTGATTTTTCCGAAGAAAAACACGTCGCATTTGTCATTTATACATCAAAATCAAAATTCCATTCTACTTATCCCGTTTTTCCAACGTACCGGCCGAGTTCCACGGATTCGGAGGCGGCGGCGGCGCTGAAGGTCGATGCGCCGCCGAATGCCTGTGTCATGGAGCGTTACTATCATTAGTCTCTATTTTCTTAGCCAACTCAGCAACAACTTCTCTAAACACAATAGGATCAATATTTTTGCCTAACATATAAAACAAAAACCAATCTCCAACATTCGTTTTTCTCAAAATAGCATCCATATACTCCTTCGACGCCAAGCGACACCTGGCGTGAAGAAGTCTCGGACGCACTTTTGGTAACGATAAGATAACTACTCGGTAAAGAATAACAATAGCAGTTAATATAGTTAAAATAATAAACCAAAACCAAAGAAATACAAAAATTTTCTCATTTACAATATTCAACGGTAACACGCACAGAGCGTCATGTCTTTGAATATCTCCGCTAGGCCCCATCTTATGGAATGTGCATTTGGTCATTCTTGGAAACACGTAGATCATCGGATCAGTTCTGTTCTCTTGATCCAGTTCCGAGAATTCAATAACTTTCAACCCATAATTTAGAAATTCATTACCTAAAAACTTATCAAGCAAATACAACTGCGCCACGATATTCACAAGACAAAGTACTTCGCAGAAGAAATACCGTAGAGCGTAAAAAGTGTGAGTTCTTACATGCATTTGTAGATAATCAATTAATACTTTTTTCCTTTTTTTCCGGTCTTCTTCGCTACAAGTTGCCAGATGTAAATCGACGCTTAAAGTTTTAATCAAACCACCTTCCCATACCTTCCATATATATCTAGGTGCGTAGAAGAAAATGGCTTGAAAAAACAGCACAAAACAAACCCATTGGTAATACGAATAATACAGTCTCTCATTCGGATGTTGTGCGTTCCCAAACCCAACTCCGGGATACGCGACATCAATGCCCACTCGTTTGTGGAACGCGCTGGGCATTGTATAAGTTGCGTGGATCCAGCAATAAGTATTGATGTAAGGCACTGAATCTTTGTTAGTTAAAACACAATCAATAGGTTGACCGACGTATTGCCGAGCTGTGATGATCAAACTGAAGGCTACTAGTATCATGGAAGTAAACATGTAGTGAAGTTTGAATACTGCATTGTCGGTGACAATCTCCTTCCGTTTCAAAATCACCTTAAGTCCTCCGAATATGTCCAACATGGTGGCGGTGTGTTGTTAAAGTTGTTGTAAAAAGTTTGTTGTGTGGGGTTATAAGAGAATCAAAGTTTGTTTCAGCGCCGGAATGGCGCCCACTTGTTGCCTCCGAAAACTTTTTCCTCCAACTGCACGCCACGAATACACGGCTCGAAATGGCGATCACCGCCGTCTAGCGAGAAGTGAGGAAAGTTTTAGGGCAGCTGTTTTGAATGGCCCTCGAGACGGGAAGTGAGGAATTAGAGGGAGGAGCTTGGTGTCTATTTCACCCAGAAAAAAGGTTGGTGTGATGTGATGCATAGAAATAAAGAGTTTTTTTACGTGATTGTTGTAGATTTTATTTTTAGGTTTCGGTTTTTTTATTGTTACGTGATTGTTGGAAATGAAACTTTTCATTGTTGTTTCATAAGTTTTACAGTTTCATTGTTGAAAAATGGAATTAGAATAATGGATTTAGGCGACATTTATAATTGTTGTAGCGTTGTTGTAACAAAAAAAAACGTTGATTGTTGAAAATGGAATGCTGAAGGGTGTAAGTATTGTTGTAAATGTTGACGATAAAATCGATTTAACCTTGAATTGACCTCACTGTAACCTCAAAGTGACCTCAAACGTGAGACAAAAAGACCATCCTGGGCTGGATGATTGGTTTGGGAAAAATTTTTTCGGATGATGTAACAGAGTTCCTCGATTGTATCACCTTAATTGGAGATGTGCAATACAGAAGTAGCTTATTACAGTATTTCTTTTTTTTAAACAACAGGTGGGCTTTTCAATATTTTTTATTAGTAGTTAACAATAGATGGCGCTTTTAACAATAAAATTTTTTTTTAAAATTTTTTTAAAAAAAATTTGAAAGAAGAGAAAATTTTTGATAAGTTGTTTTCCCTCAGGGAAAGTCACGATGGAATGAGGGTGGGGGTAAATGTTTGTTTCAAGGTGACCCTAGTGGGGGTTAACAAACTGGTCTTTTTTAAAGTTTTTTAATTGCTTTGACCCAGACTACAAAAAACAACAATAATAAAACTTGAAAGTAAAGATAATAGTAGAGCAAGGTAAACAAATCTACAAGTGTGATTTCGAGTTGAGCTTGTATTTTTATTGCAAAAGTAGGGGATTAAAGGTGAAGCAGGGGGTAAAATAAAATATTTTTAGTGACCTCATGTTAAAGTAAGTGAGTGATGTGATTAAAAACTAGGTTAAAACTAAATTTCAATGCAATTTAACCTTACCCCCATATTTTTTTGCTTGGGTAATTAAAGTGGGGGTTAAAAAAATTTTACATTTTTATTTAATACTATCGTAAATAACAAAATTTTACGACAAAAAACATTAATTTTCGTGCAATTTAACTCTAACCCCATTTTTTCAATTGCCCAAAAAAAGTAGGGGATAAATTTTATTTATACTACCTAAAATTTTCCTCGTTTTCCTCAATCCCCTCTCAAAACAACAATAAATAAAACATCCCTAACAAACTCTAAACTCACCGGCAACTTACCTTAACCCCCACTATTAAAACTAGGGGATAAAAGTCTTCGATTTCAACCTTCACATCACTTTCAACACAACAACAACAACAACAATAAAACAATTTCCACCCCAAAAAAAAAATTCACGTGCAATTTAATCTTATCCCCCACTTTCACTAAAAAACTAGGGGATGAAACACCCCCCGCGAAAAATAAACCTAAGCCTATTCACTCATTTCCGCTGACCACCCCACCTTTTTCCACACACCATCCTCGTAAACCCACCCCTATTTTTCATCCCCCATCTGTTGAATATCCTCTACCCCCTCTTTTTCTTTGACATATGTGAAAAGCGTTTCCTATCCCCCTCCTTCACTTTTGTATCCACCCCTCCATTCTGAAAATCGCGCGGAAGTGTAGAGTGATCATCCCTCTCACCCCTCATTTAGTTTATCCCAGTCTACCCCCATTTACCCCATTTACCCCTACCAAAGATGGAAGACAATGAAATTGGGTAGGTCAACTTGTTTCACGAGTCGGTTTATTTGAGTTAAGACCGGATTGGACTGGAGCCACTTTAAAACGAGTTAAAATGTCATGTTAATGGTTTTATTTTTATTTTTATAGATTTTATTCCATCTTGGTTTTTTTTTTTTTTAATTTTTAATTTTTATGTGGAGGATCGTTAACGAGTTGAAGAAGAAATAGCGTGACAGAATTTTAGATTTCAGGGAGGGGTTGTTGTGTTGTTAAAAAAAACAAAATGGCGTCTTTCGAAATGGTTAAAAATGGAAATTTTCTAAATATTTGATTGTAGGAATATTTTAAAGGTGCATTGTTGAAATTGTTGTGATTTTTCGACATTGTTGAAATTTTGTTGAATTTGTTGCGATTTTTCGACGTTGTTAAAATTTTGTAGAAATTGTTGATTTTTTGACATTGTTGAAATTGTTGTGATTTTTAGACATTGTTGAAATTTTGTTGAAATTGTTGATTTTTCGACATTGTTGAAATTTTTTTGAAATTGTTGATTTTTCGACATTGTTGAAACTGTTAATTTTTCGACATTGTTGAAATTTTTGTGATTTTTCGACGTTGTTAAAATTTGGTTGAAATTGTTGATTTTTCGACGTTATTAAAATTTGGTTGAAATTGTTGATTTTTCGACATTGTTAAAATTTTGTTGCCAAAAAAAACCAAAATGGCGTCTTTTACAACGCAATTTCAACACTATTTTTGTTTGTTTTGAGTGGTTAAAAAATGTTGAATATAGTGAAGTAAAACTGTTAAAAATTAAAATTTTGAAAGTTTACTTAGAAAAAATCAAAATGGCAATTTTAATTTTGAATTTATTTTTTTTTAAATGAAAAATTTAAAACTTACAAAATTTTGTTAAACACTAAAATAATTTATCAAAAATATCCAAAAATAACTTTACTTCCACAAAATTTTTTTTCAATTCCTCCAAAACCCAAAATGGCGTCCCTTTTTACGCACTCGATTTAACGATCTACATCCATCAACTAAACATTAAACTCACAAATTATTAAATCAACAATATTTACGGTCCAAATTCCAATATTTCACCAACTTTAATTCAAAAATAATCACCAACAATTTAAACCACCACAAAAATCCCATAAATTTATTTTTTCAATCCACTTAACCTCTAAATTAATAACAACAACATTAAGCCACACCAAAACTACAATTTCCATTTCTAATCATTACAATTACAACTCAAATAAACACCAAACCAAAACAAATTACAAATTACAAAATCCACGGCGTAAAATTGACATTACGTCACACATCATTTTTTCCCAACTTTCTCCTTAAAATTTCCGCAACATAACATTTGTCATTTCATCGTGGGAGGAAAAAAAAAAAAAAACCCAACCCTTTAAACTCACCACAAAATTTCGTTATAACGATGACTTATCACTTTAAACATCCACCTTAAAAAAATTTTTCAAGGAAATTAAATAAAATGTTCATTTTTTTTGTCCAGTTGACGAAATTTGCATTTTTAATTCAATTTAACATAAATAAAAATTTACGAACGAGGAAATAAAATATCTTTTATTATATCGTATAATTATAATGGTTGCTAATTAACGTGAGATTTATTTCATTCGAATTAAATCGCCTTGACCTTACGAACTTTTGTTATAACGAGGGTTGTTTGATTGGTTGATCCGGGAAATTGATTATATGAAGCGATGTTGCGTCATCGCTTATTTCCCGCTCGGATTATTTTTAAAGTGTCGGTAAAGGATTGATGGAATTTAGTAGATATTGGGTTTCCTTTTTCCTTATTGAGAACAGTATTGCACCTGAGATTTATTTTTTGTTGAGTTGTGTTACAGGTGCTTTGAAGGTGTGGTTAGGTGATTGTAAATTTTTTGGTGATGAGTTGGGGTGAGTCAGGGTTTTGGGTGAGTAAGTTTGTTTAATGATTTTGTGGGTTTTGGGATTTGGTTTGGTTTGGTGGGATTTCGTGGGAATATTGCGCAGGTGAAATTTTAGTGAGTTTTGTGTTGCAATTTTTGTGTGGAGATAAATTTGTAAAATTGGTGCTGGATTTTTTGGGGTTTATGAATTTTGGTATGGTTTGTGGAATGAATTAAGGTGTTTAAAATTTTGGAAATGTGTTGACAATTTTTCCATGTATTTTAAATTTTTTTCACGTATTTCAAAATTTTTCCAAGTATGTCAAAATTTTTCTACGTATTGTATTTCAAAATTTTTTCCATGTATTTTAAAACTTTTTCCAAGCATTTCAAAATTTTTTCCACGTATTTCAAAAAAATTTTAGAGTATCAAAAAAAAATAAGTGTAAATATTTAACGACATATTTCACAAATTTTTTTTTTTGAAATTTCGTAAGTATCAAATTTCATAAATCAGAATTTTCAACATTTTCTTCCTGGTTTTTCTCTGATTTTTCACGGATTGCAACAAATTTCCTACAATTTTCAACTTTTGTTATTCATATAAATTTTAGTAAATTTTATCATAAATTTTACGGAGAAAACAATTTTTACAATTTTCACAAAAAATTGTAAAAAAATATTTACAATATCCTACAATCTTTAAACAACTATTAATAACTGTACAGTAAACAATTTTTCAAGTACTCTGTAAACAAGGAAATATGCCGTAATATTTACATCACAATTGATAAAACGTCGACGAGGTTTACTTCCTGTATTCTTACAGTACATTAATCTAAAAAACATTAATCTTAAATTTATTAAAAAAAAAATTTTTTCAACTTCAATCGCCTCTTAAGGCGTTTTTCCTGACCTTTATCTTTTTCTTCCCCTTAACGCCTATTTTTTTTCTTACACCGTTCCGCTAAATTCTTGTCTTTCGCTACACTTAACACCTTTTTTTCTCTCTAAAAAAATTCGTATAATTCTCAAATTTTCAACATTTTCCAACTAAAAAAAAATATCTTGCACAACAAAAGAATTCTAAACATTAAAGTGTAAGATCTGCCAGCAAAGTGTAATTTCTAACAGTTAAATATGAGCAGTTTACCATCAAACAGCCACGTGTAACGATAAATATTTATCAATAAACATCAAATTTCTTGATTATCTACAAAATTTTCAACAAAATTTGTTAGATATAAATAACTTATTATCTAACAAATGATTTATTTGTAATTGTCAAATTCCTAATACTATATGTCAAATGTCCAAATTTTTTAATAGTTAAAATTGCCATTTTTCCACAATCAAATTTTTAATTTTTCAACAATTGAGATTCTAATTTTTCAACAAGTGAGATTTCCATTTTTCAACAATTGAAATTCCCATTTTTCAACACTTAAATTTTCCATTTTTCAACAATAAGAAATTCCCATTTTTCAACATTTGAATTTTCCATTTTTCAACAATTGAAATTTCCATTTTTCAACAATTGATTTTTCCATTTTTCAACAATTGAAATTTCCATTTTTCAACAATTGAAATTTCCATTTTTCAACAATTGAAATTTCCATTTTTCAACAATTGAATTTTCCATTATTCAACAACTGAGATCCCAATTTTTCAACAATTGAGATCCCAATTTTTCAACAATTAAAATTTCCATTTTTCAACAATTGATTTTTCCATTTTTCAACAATTGAAATTTCCATTTTTCAACAATTGATTTTTCCATTTTTCAACAATTGATTTTTCCACTTTTCAACAATTGAAATTTCCATTTTTCAACAATTGATTTTTCCATTTTTCAACAATTCAAATTTCCATTTTTCAAAAATTGAAATTCCCACTTTTCAAAAATTGAAATTCCCATTTTTCAACAATTGAAATTCCCATTTTTCAACAATTGAGATCCCAATTTTTCAACAATTGAAATTTCCACTTTCCAACTATCAAATTTCCAATTTTTCAACATCAATTACCAGTATTAAACAAATTTAATACATTACACAAACAAAATAACCAAACTCTTATTTCTTCCTTCTCCCCCTTTAAAATAAAAAAAAGATCCTTCAAGATCACCTTGGATGACCCAAAACGTCTCGAGTGATTAAATACACCTTGTCTGAAAGAAACAAGGTGTTTGTTATTTATTTCTAAATCCTCTTTTCTTTTTTAAGTTAGTTAAAAAATGTAAATTCTTAAACCACAAGGCAAACAAGTAGACATTTGTACAGTTAAAATAAGTTAAGATAAATTAATGGACGGATGGAAAAAAATATTTTCGTGATAACGATATCGGCGAAGGTCGAGTTACGCAATGTCAGAAATGAGGTTCATAAATTTTAAATTTTTAAATTTGCACATTTTGTTTTATTTGTACAAAATTTCACAAAATTTGCATAAAATTTATTTGCAGGATTTTCACGTAGTGAAATTTTAATCACGTCATTGTTCTGACTAAATTAAGTGAAATTCGGAGAAAATGACGTCATTTAATAAAAAATGACGTAAATTTTGACATTTTATAAAATTTATGCATAAATTTTATAAAAAAAAAATTTGCACTAAATTTTTAATATATTCACAATAAAAAATTTTTAATTTCTTCACTTTTTCTCACGAAATTACGTGCAATACTGCGAAAAATGACATCATGTAATAAAATCATGACGTCAAATAACAACATTTATTTTATGAAAGAAAAATATTGAAAATAAAATTTAACAACAATCTTATCGGGAAAATAATTAAATGACGTCATGTAAATGTAGAGTTCCTGGGAGTTTTGTTTATATTTTGTTTATCTAAAGGAAAAGTTGGGTTATTGTTTGGCAGTGAAATTTGAACAATTATGACGTCATGTGGTGAGTGAGTACACGCAATAAGTGGAGGAGATTTCGAGGATGACTCTACAAAAATTTTATAGCGGACGTGATGAAAATGTTTGGTTTGATTTATGTTAATTGAGTGATGAAAGATGAGTAAAAAAATCAAAGTACAAATTTCCATAATCTGGATTAAGTCGGATTTGCGTAAAAAAAAATTTTTAATGAAGTTTTGAGTGAAAATTTTTTTTTTTTTATGGAAAAATTGTTGGAATATTTTTTTAAAAGATGATTTCAATAATTTTTGTCAATTTTCGTAATTTTCACGTAATATCCGCAAAATTTCGCAAAAATGTTTTTTAACCAAGGAAAAGTTTTTTAAATTGAAAATAATATTTTCCGCTACGAATTCTAACAAAATTTCGATTTTTTTCCTCAAATTTTCTCAAAAAAAATTTTTTGGGTAAAATTTCACCTAAAAAAAAAAACTTGGAAAAAATTCAAAAATTGACAAAATTTTCAATTTTTTCATTTTCAACAAAAAATTTAACCCAAAAAACCAAAATTTGACTTAAAAAATAAATTCCAACAAAAAATTTCCCAAACTCAAATTTTCCCATTTTTACAAATTCAAAAATCGTCACAAAAATTAAATTTTCAAAACAACCGCAGCCATTTTTATTTTACTTCATATTACTTTCACAATTCTATTTTTAGAATATTTCAAGGTCAGTAAATACAACACCGTTAACACGTGTCTTAAATCGACCCCCTCTGCTTATTCTTATCCCCTACTTTTATTTTCCAACCCTCTGACATATTCCGAGTACACAAAAACCTGGGTTCGAGACAACCCCCTACTCTCAACAGTAGCTCACCTTTGTTATTTGCTGGCAAACATCACGTGAGGGGTAAATATAAACCCCCTAATTTCTATGTCGAACCCCCTTTTCCGCCCTGTTTTTATTTGATATTTGTCCGAAAGTTTAACCATAGTTTAACTTATCAAAAGTTTGTGAGATAAGATATTGGGATTGAAGGTCGCGGAATAGAAAGTGTCCGGTTGCTGGGAATATTTGCGGAATTGATGTTAAATATTAATTAAATATTTGAGTTTATTTGGTTTTTTGTTTATATTTTATTTTATATTATTTTATTTTTTGTTTTTACTGTTTTTTTTTAAAATTAGTTGATATTTTTGTAGGAATAAGGGAAAATGTATTTTTCAAAATTTGCAGATAAATTGGGGAAATTGATGGAAATTTTTGTGAAAATTGATGGAAATTTTTGTGAAAATTGATGGAAATTTTTGTGGAAATTGATGGGAATTTTTGTGGAAGTTGATGGAAATTTTTGTGAAAGTTGATGGAAATTTTTGTGGAAGTTGATGGAAATTTTTGTGGAAGTTGATGGAAATTTTTGTGGAAGTTGATGGAAATTTTTGTGGTAATTGATGGAAATTTTTGTGGAAATTGATGGGAATTTTTGTGGAAATTGATGGGAATTTTTGTGGAAATTGACGGAAATTTTTGTGGAAATTGATGGAAATTTTTGTGGAAATTGGTGGAAATTGATGGGAATTTTTGTGGAAATTGATGGGAATTTTTGTGGAAATATACGAAAATTTTTGTGGAAATTGATGGAAATTTTTGTGGAAGTTGATGGAAATTTTTGTGGAAATTGATGGAAATTTTTTTGGAAATTGGTGGAAATTGATGGGAATTTTTGTGGAAATATACGAAAATTTTTGTGGAAATTGATGGAAATTTTTATGGAAGTTGATGGAAATTTTTGTGGAAATTGATGGAAATTTTTCTGAAATTTTTGGAAATTTTCTGAAATTCACGTAAAATGTAACGAAATTTTTCACTTTCGTCGAAATTTATGCAAATTCGTTGAAAATTTTACAACCATTCAAAAATCTGAGAAAAACTTTTCTCCACAACTCAACAACAATTTCAAAAATACCAAAAACTTATGAAAAATTCCAATAAAATTTCCTTTAAAACAAAATTTTACCTTTAAAAAAACTCCACACTAAAATAAACTTTTTCCCAAACGTTCTACCTTAACACAAAAATTATCACTTGCGACTAAAACTAATAAATTTTCACTCCGCAACAATTTTTCACTTTAAAAACTGTTTATTCAGGTGTTTCTGAAATTGCATCGTTATCACTCAGTAAATTTAAGCTCAAATAACGCGATGGTTTCAAATTGTGGGTCAAGGATGATAAGAATTAAGAATTTGGATCTTAGACAAAATGTCATCTGATAAAATATCATCGTATTTGGGACACGTTGCGTAATTAATACATTGAGAAATTTATTCCAATTACCATAACGTTAACTTTAAATATTTAATTAGGCGTAACGGATTTTTTTTTTCTTACGTTTCCGTTAAAGTTTTTTTTTTAAGTTTTATTTTCGGAATTAAAGAGAGTTT
The DNA here is from genome assembly GCA_034696085.1 of Stigmatogaster subterranea. NCBI lineage: Eukaryota > Metazoa > Arthropoda > Chilopoda > Geophilomorpha > Himantariidae > Stigmatogaster > Stigmatogaster subterranea. The sequence goes on from JAQIWS010000110.1 coordinate 18,551, forward strand.
TGTATTTTCACACATTGAAATTATCTTGAATTTATTTTCAAGCAGAAAAAAACCAAAATGACGGATTTTTTTTAAATACGCGTTAAAATCTCAAATATTTGTTTTTTTAGCAGATTTTTAAGAGAAAAAAAAACTTTTAAATTTTCGCAGCGAAAAAATTCTACACTGTAAGAATTAAAAAAAAACAACCAAAATGGCTGATTATTATATAATTGGCACAAATAAGAGCTAAAATTTATTTCCAACACAAAACATGTTTTTATTCAACAAAATTAACAATTTTTACATTAAAAAAAAAATATATATTTTTTCACCCCAAAAAAAAACCAATATGGCTGACTATGGTATAATTGGCACAAATAAAAGCTAATAGTTATTTCCAACATAAAACATGTTTTTTACAACGAAATTAACAATTTTTACATAAAAAAAACAAATAAATCTATTTTTCACCCAAAAAAAACCAAAATGGCTGACTATTACATAATTGGCACAAATAAAAGCTAATAGTTATTTCCAACATAAAACATGTTTTTATACAACAAAATTAACAATTTTTACATAAAAAAAACAAAAATCTATTTTTTCACCCCAAAAAAAAAACCAACATGGAAGAGTTCGCAAAAAAAAATTTTTTTTTTCCATTTATATACACCTTGAGATGGTAATTTAATTTTACCCCACTATTCAATCACAACCTATATCAAGAAAAACATCTCTTCATGTATTCTGTTCTATTCTACTTGCCAATTTTTATCTTCACCTGAATCAACCGCATAAATTAAACCCAGCAATCTAGAATTTCTAATTAGCCACAACTAACGGCAGCATATGCGTGTATCAAATAACTCCATAATTTTCTTTCCTACGCCTACCCAATACTTTATTAAACCTCCATCATGCTAAAAATTTTAATGCTCACTCAAACTTTCAACTCATCACAAAAACGAATTTTACACTTTTTCAATCGCTGCATCATCTTTCACAAATCGCTGCCACGGGTAGCGACCTTGCTCAACCTCATCTTTTCTCTGTTTTCGGAATAAATCTTTCTGCGCTTGCGATTTTCGTATAATATCTTCCTCTACAAATGCCGTGTGTAATTCAACAATAAAATCTTTAAAATTAAACGCATCGATGTTAACTGCTAATCTTTTCAACAACAACCAATCGCCTACGTCACAAATATCAACAATTTCTTGCAGACTCTTAAGTTTTGCGGTATGTCTTGTAAATTTAACAAAAATCCACGTTCTAAATTTTTTTGACGAACAAATAGGTATTCGATACAAAAGCAAAATTCCAGTTACAATCGCCAATATCACAAACCAAAACCAAAGAAAAACAAATATCTTTTCATTCACGATATTTATTGGCAACACGCACAACGCTTCGTGGGTCTCCAATCTCCCAGAAGCTCCGTATTGCTTAAAAGTGCAACTAGTAATACGTGGAAAAACTGTGATCATTGGATCATATCTTTCTTCTTGTTCCATCTGCATGAACGACAATGTTTCTGGACCGTACGTTGAAAACTCACCATCCAAAAAATAATCAGTCATTAAAATTTGACTGATTACCAATAAAAACGCCATTATTTCACATCCAAAATACCCAACAACATACCCAAGATGTTTTCCTCTAGTTTTCAGAAAATATCTTACAAGATTTCTCATCTCTTTTTCATAGTCTTTATCACTATGAACCGGGCATTGCATGTCCATTCTAAGCATCCGGAGTTTGTCGTTTTCAATGTGTTTCCAGACGTAACGTGGCATGTAAAACACGGCCACTTGGAAGAGAAGATAAAGACTTACCCATTGGTAATATTTGTGGTATCTTTTATCAGCTTCGTCGTCGTCTGGTCGAGTTTCCAATGCGAGGATTTTGGATTTCTCGGATGTTGATGATTGTGGGATGGTGAAAGTCGAGTGGATAAGACAAAAGGCATCAAGAACTTTTGTTGGAATTTTGCCACCTGTGAGATATATTGGTTTTAAAAAATGCGTTCGTTCGTGTTGGATTTATAAATTACGCAATGTTTTTTTTTCTAGATAAAATGTAATTTATAGTTGCGAAATGTATTTTATCATCATTTATATATAAAAATTTTTGAGTATTATTGATATTGTTGATAATATTTGTACCCAACGACACTTGCTGATTAAGTTACCTATATTTATTGGTGAATAACAACGATTGTTGTTACCTAGTTCAATTTATGGTAACTACGCACAGTGGTAGAAGATGGTGTATAATAGAAGTTTTATGTAGAGCATTTTTGGTGGCAATAATATGACAATTAACTTGCCACAATCAACAATTATTTATACATTCTGAATCTCGTACAAAATTAACTTGTCCATGTTATAATCAGGATTTTCATTGTTATTTCTATTAATTTTTGAGTAACTTTTATGTTAAACCAAATCTCTGCAATGTTTATAAGAATTGTTAAGTAGGTATTTATACTTTATTTATTTCGTAATAATGCGATATATTAGAAGTCCAAAAATCCGGATGCCAGAAATCCGGACCATCCGAGAATCCGGACTTTCGGACCTGTCCGAATGTCAAAATTTTTCCTTAAATGTGAAGTTTTATCAAAATTTTTCCTTAAATGTGAAGTTTTATCAAAACTTTTCCTTAAATTTGAACTTTAAAATTACTGTCTGAGAATCCAGAAAATCCGAAAAATCCGAAAATCCGGACTTGAGCAAATCTCCAAGTGGTCCGGATTTTTGGACTTTTACTGCACTTTCTTTAAAATCAAAAATTGAAATGGCGCAGTACTTTCTACACATCTTTATCTTACCTGTTGTATAACACGATATTGGATCTTCAATAAACTGCTTGGTGTAAGTCAGCAAACAAAATCCCGCGATGATGAATGTCGTGAATTGATAATGAAGTCGAAATACATGATTATCCGTAACTGCATCATTCTTAATAAAGAATGCTTTCAGTGACTTAAAAAATGCAATCATTATGGCGACACAAACTGAACTTTTATTCTGTTTCAAAATACAAACTACCACAGTTACAGCACTATTTGCTAAAAAAAAACAAAAAACTAAAATGCTATCGCAATACGCCTATTAGGTCTAGATAAAGGATTATCTATAATTTTTATATTTGTTAACTTAATATTTACTCTGGGGGTAAGTAGGGCGCAAAGAAACTTGCGACAAAGACGTCAAAGGTATTCTTTGTGGCGGAGCAGACGGCATTGGTTTTTCAGAGTGACGTGGATGAATAACAGGAGTTTTTTCTTCTTCTTCAGAAGATTTAGTATCAGAATTGATTTCTTTCACATCCAAAGTGAACATTTTCTTAAATAACTCATCAGCCAAACCTCGGAAATGAATTGGGTCAATATTCTGTCCTACAAGATACAAGACGTACCAATCTGAAAACGATATATTGACAACAATTGCTTCTATGATGTGCGGGTCGACGTGGTGATTTGACGTTTTGATTATCCAAACTCTTATTCTAGTGCTAAATACGACGATGACTCGATAAAACAAGAGCAGTGTCGACAAACAAGCTAAAATAACCAACCAGAACCAGAGCACGACATATACTTTCTCATTTAAGACGTTCTGAGGCAAGATGCACAATATATCGTGTTTCTGGATGTCACCTGATGGACCATACTTCTTAAATTCACATTTAGCAACTTTTGGAAAAATTCTGTCCATTGGATCTTCTCGTTCATCTGGTTCCAAATTCATGAATTGGATAACTCGAACTCCGTAAGTTGAAAATTCACCACCAAGAAACGAGTCCATTAAGTAAATTTGACCAACTGCGTTGACGATGTTGATGGTTTCGCAAACTACGTAGCTCCAAGAGTAAAAATAATTAGTTCCAGAAGATATTTTCAAGTAGTGCGCCAATGATTCGTAGTTCTTGTTGGCGTCTTCTGGATCGATCAAGCGGTTTTTTAAGTCGACGAGAATTTGAGACAGTCTTCCTTTTTCGAAGATCTTCCAGAGGAGTCTTGGGAGGTAGAAGATGATGGCTTGGATGAAGAGTACGACGTGGACCCATTGGTAGTAAGCTTGGTGTCGACGTGGTACGCCTGGTGGAGCGTTGTCGACTCCTTGGTAAATAGCGTCCTGTAAAAGAGGTTTTTGTGATTTATGAGCTATTTTATAAATGGGTAGTTCCATGAGACAAGATGTGAAGAGATAAAATGAGATAATGTTGTGTCGAATTGATATGTTTGGTTGAAATATTATCACTTGAAATCCTCCAATTGAAACAAAGTGATTCAAGTGTAGAGTTTCAAGTGACATCATGGCTTGAATTTTTCAAGAACAATTTTCAGCTGAACTTTACAATGTTCTAAAATTTAATGATTTTCCCCAAGTTAAAAAACGTATCTTTTTCTTGCAAAATCTAATTATTTTTAGTGCAAGATTTGAACTTTTTGATGCAAAATTTGAACTTTTTAATGCAAGATTTGATTTTTTTAATGCAAAATTTGAATTTTTGGATGCAAAATTTGAACTTTTTAATGCAAGATTTAAACTTTTTAATACAAAATTTGAACTTTTTGATGCAAAATTTGAAATTTTTAATGCAAAATTTAAACTTTTTAATGCAAAATTTGAACTTTTTAATGCAAGATTTGAATTTTTTTTATGCAAAATTTGAACTTTTTAATGCAAATTTTAAACTTTTTAAGGCACAGGTATGAATTTTTAACGTAAATTTCTTAACTGCAACTATAAATTTTCCGCACCAAAATTTTTACTTTCCTTGTTCCAAATTTGAAAAAAAAAACCCAATTAAATTTGGTATTTTTTCCATGAAATACGTGAAACTATCTATTTAAATCTAAGTTTTTTGGCGGAAAATTCAAATTTACTTACGCTTGAACTTAATTTTCTCAGTACCAAACATGACGTAACCCACAAATCAAATTTTACTACATGCAAAATCTCTCTTACTCAAACTACCTCAATTTTCCCCCACCAACCATCGCACTCCACAACCCCAAAAAACCCAACCCTTACCGGTTTCGTATAAGCCAACGGCACCGTATACGTCTGATGAATCCAACAATAATTATCAATCATCGTCTGCGAATACAACTCATTATCAGTCGACGCTTTACAATTAATCGGATCAGCAAAATACTGCTTCGTAGTAACCAACAGACAACACGCAACCAAAAACATAACAGTAACTCGATAATGAAGTCGAAAAATCAGACTATCAGTCCTAAGATTCTTCGCTTTACAATACTTCTTCAAGCTACTCAACGCCGACAACATTTTGAACCACACTCAAAACTCAAACTGAAAACCGACAACTCCAAAATTTAATTAAAAAAAAAAAAGAAAAGACAACTAAAACTTATTCTAGACAATAGCATGACGATGGTAAACCGACTCTCATCTCACGTTTCAACTCACGTGACAACGAGAACAATTGGAAATTCAATGTTTGCGATTAAATATTCTTTCTTGGACTTTGTGTCGCAACAAGGACATTGCTAAATTGTATTTTCAAAGTATATATCATATCTTTATCACTGAATCAGTAGATACTCGGAATAAGAAAACCGCGGGAAGGTTACGTTATTTACAACTGATATCACCTCATCGTAAATTTTTTATTCTTTGAAAGTTCTTCGTTAGAAATGTTCGACTTTTCAGTTCTCAAAAATCTCGTTCGACCGCGCGGATTCGTGATCGACGGTACGGTTAGTAAATTACATTACCGTTTTACCGTAGGTTTGTTATTTTTGTTTTGTGTATTGGTAACGAGTCGACAATATTTCGGAGACCCAATTTCTTGTATGACGTCAACTACTAACGAACTTCGACAAGCAGTTATCGATATGTATTGTTGGATACATGCAACGTTTACGGTACCAGGTACTTATGGTAAAAAAATCGGTAGTCAGATACCGCATACTGGAATTGGAACAAGTGAAAGTGAGGATGATAAAGTTTACCATAAATATTATCAATGGGTTTGGTTTGTGATATTGTTGCAACTGGTCATGTTTTATTTACCACATTTTATATGGAAAACTTTAGAAAACGATACTGTGAAGAAAATTATGTTAGAGTTGAACCTTCCAGTACCTCAAGATGAAACCAAACGATGTGAAAACTGCGTTTTATTAGCTGAATATCTTTTCGCAACAATGAAATCTCGAAAAGGCTATGTCATCAAATTCTTCATATGTGAAATCCTCAATTTGGTTAACGTCGTAACGCAAATTCACCTTATCGATACCTTTTTAGGAGGTGAATTTACGACGTACGGACTCCAAGTTATCCAATTCACGGAAACTGATCAACAAAATCGAACTGATCCAATGATAAGAATTTTTCCACGTGTCACAAAATGTACTTTTCAAAAATTTGGTCCAACAGGTGATGTACAGAAACATGATGTGTTGTGTATATTACCTTTAAATATAGTCAACGAGAAAATCTACGTCATAATGTGGTTTTGGTTCGTGTCCTTGGCCGTGGTCAGTGGTCTCTGGCTTTTATTCTGTTTAGGTTTGTCTGTGTGGATGAACGGTCGGTTTTATCTGTTGGTGGGGATAAATGGATTCGTGGATAAAGGGGAATTAAGAGGAGTGGTGAGAGTGATTGGAATTGGGGATTGGTTTTTGGTGTATTTGTTGTGTAGGAATATGGATTCTTTGAATTTTAAGAAAGTTGTGCATAGGCTTAGTAACTTGATAGGTGATGTAAGGGGGGTTAAAAGTGAAGGAAAGAATATGGATTTTTCGGTTGCTTGATAAGAGAAAAATTCCAAAATTTAATTTCAGTACAGAAATTTTTGATTTTTCTTGGCTGATGAAATTTTGGTATTTATTTCGTGGGATGAAAGTGCATAATATTTTTATCACGTTATCAATAACTATTGTTAATTGTAAGAAAATCATAATCGTTCTAAGTAAATTGTGTGAAGATTACAGCCACGTGTGTTTATATTACTATATCAACATTGTTATGTAAAAGTGATTATTTTCTATATTTAGTTACATTTTTTTACTTTTTTTGAATAAAGGAATTTTTTTGATGTAATAACAATACAGAAAAAAAATGTGTGCATTGTTTCATGATTGTTAGCTGAGGTTTATAAACAATGTTGGAAAAAAAATGTGTGCATTGTTTCATGATTGTTAGCTGAGGTTTATAAACAATGTTGGAAAAAAAAATGTGTGCATTGTTTCATGATTGTTAGCTGAGGATTATAAAATATAAACAATGTTGGAAAACAATTGTGATTGTTGTTGTGTGCTAACAATGTAATAAAAGTGTTTTTAAATAATATTTTTAAACATTTTTAAACAATTCTAAAAAATTTTATAACAGTAAAACTTTAAATCTGTTCGTCAAAACTCGCACGAAATTCAATTCACCTTTGCTTAACCTCAAAACTTCAACTCTTCTCGACACTTTTAAAATTTTAATGATTTATTTGACCTTGTCTACAACCTTCAAACTAAACGCTAACCTTTTTTTTAAACTTTTTGCTGTCTCTTAAAAACAAGTACTTCAACAACTATTTTCCCTCAGGTCATTTTACCGTACAATCAAACATTTAGTACCAAAAAAAAAGGTAAATAAATAAAGTGAAAATAAAGATGAAATAAAATTCCAAAAAGTTTCATTTTACAGTTTCTGCAAAATTTTTCTTCAAATTTCGAAAGTAAAATAAGAGAAAATAAAATTTTTATTACCTTTTCATCACCCCGTGACTTTGCAAATGTTCAAATTTCAGTTCCAAGAATTGCCTTTTGAAACACAGGTTGTGAACCTCGGTTATAATGAAATTAATGAAATTCCGGCTATAAAAGATGTAAGAGACGTTTTAAAATAATTTCGTATTAGCGATATCACGTTACAATGAATAATTTTTGAAATTTTTTTTAAAACCTCGTTATTACGAATTATTATTAAATACTGATCTTTTTTTAACTTCGTTATAAGAAATTTTTTTGAAAATTAACATAAAAATTTTTTGTTTTGAGAGTTTCACGAAACAATTTTTAAAAAAAAATCCTGATTTTTTGATGGTAAAACTCTCAATTCACCGAAATCTAAAAATCTTAGATTATCAAAAAATTTGTTATGATGATAAAAAAAACTTCGTTATAACGAGGTGGGTACCTACAATAGTCACAAAATATTATTTCCGGTGAAATTTAAAATTTTTAACGGTACAAAAACAAATTATTCAACATAACGAAACTACTTTTTTTTTTTTTTTTACAATATTTAAAATATCATTCAACGCAATGAAATTTTTTACACCCAAATTTTTTGTTAATCTAATTCACTCGTATTGTAATCTAAATTAAAAAAATTCGTTGTATTGAGGTTACACACTCATCCTTGAACATTGGTCACGTGGTTATGAATAAAAGCGGTTTATTTTAGAAGGTCACTCACTCCCCCTCTTAATTCTCCATATTCCAATTATCTTGTTATTTGCAAGTTGGATTAATTTTATTGGCGCTAATCCAAAACCACGAACTGGATGCTAGCGGTTTGTGAGTACGTCTTCCTTGAGATGATGACAGTTTGCACCTGTGGCAATAAAGGCATCGAGTGTCGTCTGTGATGTAACTAACTGCTATTGAAATTTTTGTTTGCCAGACCTAAATTTATCGTAGTTGATTGCAGGGTTGCAGCTAACAACCGTTTTGTTATTATTAATTTTGTCGCTATTTTTGGCTCTTATTTGTGGAGTCGGTGGGTTGGTTAAATATTTGACGTTGAAAAATAATTTTTTTCTGGTGTTCCCAATTTTTTTTTGAAATTTTTCATTTTTTTTTTCCCCAATTTTTTTTCCGATTTTTCAAACATTGTTTTACCCTCTTTTCCAAAATTTCCAATATTTTCAATTTTTTTCTCAAATATTTCCCATTTTTTTTCAAAATTTTCCATTTTCCCCCAATTTATTTCCAATTTTTCCCGAGTATATTTTTTTTTCATTTTTTCCAATTTTCCATTTTCCCCCAATTTATTTCCAATTTTCCAATTTCCCCCAATTTATTTTCAATTTTTCATTTTCCCCCAATTTATTTCCAATTTTCCATTTTCCCCCAATTTATTTCCAATTTTTTCCGAGCATATTTTTTTTACATTTTTTCCAATTTTCCAATTTTCACCCGATTTATTTCCAATTTTTCCGAGCTTACTTTTCATTTTTTCCAGAGCATATTTTTTTTTCATTTTTTCCACTTTTCCATTTTTTCCCAAATTTTCCATTTTTCCCCCAATTTATTTCCAATTTTTCCCGAGCTCATTTTCCGTTATTTCTAATTTTTGTATGATATTTTTTCCAATTATTTCTAACTTATTTCAGTAACTTTCCATTTTTCACAATCACACATCTTATCAACACAAACTTCTATTTTCCTACATCGCAACTCTTTCTCAATCTCACGTCTTATCATATCTGTTTAAACCCAATAAACCTTTTGTTCCACTATTTACTTAACACAGTCGCACAAAAAAATCCTTTCTGTTCACATGTTCACGGTTCACTCGACCCCATTTTAATATCAACTCGACAACTCGTGGTTTAAAAAAAAACACAGACTTGAATATTCACCTTTGTTCTTTCACTTTTTCCCCTTGAATTCCATGGTTGCCTTGTTTCATTTTTCTGAAGAATTTTTTTTTCCTTGAATTTATTACTCAAACCTCCATATAACGACATTTTTCAAAAATCGCAAAATTTGTTATTTTACTGAGGATTAAAGTAAAGGATTAAACTGTGGATTAAAGTAAAGGATTATCTATGGATTTGGATTTGTTTTCATATTTTTCTAAATTTAGTTTTTGTTGAGTGTGTTAATAGATTAAAGTGTAATAAATTTGTTAAAATCAAAAGTTGTTTTGTTTTTTGTTTGTAATCTTTTGATCTTGGTTTGGGATAACGAAGGGTTTATCCTGGTTGGTTTTTGTTGTTATTTTTAAGGTTGAGTTACCAGATAAAATATTAAGTTGAAGTATTATGAAATGTAAAAATTATGACTTGTTTAAAAATATTTTTCGGTAAATATTTAAAAAATTTGGATTAAGGAGGAGTTTCCATGGTGGAGTAAAAAATTGGTTACATGGTGAAATTGTGTGAGAAAGTGTTAAAATATTACAAAATTGTCGTAATTTCTACATAAAAAAAAAATATTTTGCGAAAAATTTGTAGCATAATTTACTGTTTTTTATTTTTTTATTAAAGTTGAGTTTGTGGGTTGATTTTTACAAAATGGAATTTTTTAAAAAGATTTTAGGTGTAGTTAAACTATAAATACAATTTAAAAACCTTGTAACCATTTTCCACATTTTTCAACTTCCCAGCTCAAAAATTCAGCATTTTAAAGTTTTTATGACGTTTAAAGTTGAATTTCAAGGTGGACGTTAAACTTAAACTCATAAACAAGGTGAATGAACTTTAAACTACAATAAAAATTTAATACACTATTCATTTTTCGCAAAACTTTTTTCCAAAATTAAGTTTTGAAATTTTTAAGATTTAAGGTTGAGTTCCAGGATAAATTTTTCCAGTTTCAAATTTAACCAAATCAACGCCATTTTTGTTAATTTCCACACATTTTTTTCACCAAAATATTTAATTTTTGTTAATATCATTTCCATTTCCTGTGATTTATGAAAAGATGGCGCCGCGTCCCAAAAAAAAATAAATAAATAAACCAAACAAAAATAAATTCGACACAATTCCTTTATAAAAAAAATCAATTTATTTTCACTACTCCATACTTAATTATTTTTCCCGTTTTTATGACACAATGACGACATTTTATTTTATTTGGTTCAACGTCAAAAACGGGGAAAAATAATTTTTGTCTCATTTTTTTCCTCCAAAGTTCATTACAAAAATAAACCACAAAAAATTCTACATTTATCCAAAAAATAATAATTAAGCAAAAATACTGTTTAACAAAATATACAATATCATCCAAAAAAAAATAATTAAACATTAAAAATTATTGCTAAAAAATCAATCAACCGATTTCTCAAATTTCATTTTTCAGTTACGTCACAAGATCAATGGTAATAATAGTAATAATAATAATACTAATAATAATTAATATGGCAGACATTTTTTTCTTAATAATAGTTAAAATTAAAATAAAAAATTAAGTGGTTTCTACAAACTATTAATAATAATACAGCTGTAGTTAAAATTAAAATTAGTAATAAGTTTTATTTGCGTGAATAAGTAGAAGCTTATGATACTAGACATCGATGATCGTCGATCAAAAATCGATTTTTGTCGGAATTTTTTTTGCGTGAAATATTTTTAGAAAGTACTGTAGATATAAAAAATTTTTTTTTTCAAAATCGGTAGAAAATCAATCAAATATCGATTTTTCGTGGTGGTTTGATACGTATCGATCAAAAATCAATCAAAAAGTGATTTTAAAAACATTTTTCAGAATTTTTTTACACAAATTTTCAGCCAAATCGATCAAAAATCAATCAAAAAATCAATTTTGTAAATGATTCAAATAGATATTTATATAATAAATTTGTAATAAAATCTTAATTATATCTGGTAAAATTGATGAAAAATCAATCAATATCGACTAATTTCTATATATTTTACGCGTCAAAATCATAAATTTTCACTAAAATCAACTAAAAATCAATCAAAAATTGACCTCGTACTTTTTAACACTAAAATCAGTAAAAAATTGATGTAAAAATCAATCAAAAATCGATCTTAAAAACAATTTTTCCACTAAAAAATTTCAAATCTTCAATAAAATCAATCAAGAAATCAATCTTACACACAATCTCAAAACCTAAAAACCAAAATTTTACACTAACTCAAAAATCTTCATTAAAAAAATCAAATTTCCTACACATTAAAAAAAAATCAAACCAAATCTAAATTCTAAAAATAACCACAAAATCTACTTCTTAATCTTCAAAATCCAATTTCCTATCTATAAAAATAATCAAAAATAATCTACGGAAGCTTATTTTGTATATGAGGCACAGCACCACAAAAATACAACCAAAAATAAACATCTGATATGTAGTATTTCTCTAGGACGTTTAAAAGGTTAAAAAATAAAGGGTTAAAAAAGATTGTCTGGAGAAAGAAGTAGGCAGTGGCGTAGTAACAAAAGAGTAGTTCATTGAGAAGAGTAGCGTTTCTTTAAGCAAAACTGATGCCAAGAATAAACTGTCGTTTCGTTTCTTATCAATTTTTGAAAGATTGGGTCATGGAATGAGTTCGTGGGTGGGAAGGTCATTTCCGTTGGTTAAAAAATATTTAAATATTAAGATTCTTTTATTGGTTTGATTTTTATTATAAAAATAATAAAAAAGGTTTGTGGTGGTAAAAAATTGTAATATTTAAATATTTTTTGGTTTTTTTATGAGAGTTTTGTCAGTTTTTCTGAGGTAAAAGTAGAAAAAATCAAAGAAAAACTGTGAAAAAATGTTGAAAAATTGATAAAATTGAGGGAAAAATGAAAGAAGATGAAAAATAAATCTCAGAAAAAGTTACAAAAAAAATATTCACGAAAGTTTTGTCAGTTTTTCCAAGATGAAACTTTGAAAAAATCAAAGAAAAATCAAGAAAACTGAGAAAAATCAAGAAAATTGAATGAAAAATGGCAGAAAATGAAAAACAAAACCATACAAGACTTAAAAATACAAAATTTCTACCTTAAAAAAAATCGCCGCATCACCAAAAAACAAACCAATCTCTTCCAAACTTCCCCACCATAACTAAACCAACTCCTTCCCTTCAATTTTCCTCGCCAAATCCCCCAAAAAATCCTTAAACACAAAAGAATCAATATTCTTCCCTAAAAGATAAAGTAAAAACCAATCTCCAATCTTCATTTTCCTCACCACAACCTCAACATAATCTCTCTGCGCCAAACGACACCGAGATCTCAACAAATAAAATCTTGCTTTCGGCCACGCAACAACTAAAGACCGATACACAAGACTAAGTCCACTAATCACCGCTAAAATAACAAACCAAAACCACATAAAAACATATATCTTCTCATTGACGATATTCAACGGCAACACGCAGAGCGCATCATGCTTCTGAATATCTCCAGATGTACCATACATATGAAAACTACATTTAGTCACTCTTGGAAACACCTTGATCATTGGATCAGATCTATTTTCCTGATCCATCTCAGTGAACTTAATCACATCAGGTCCATATGTTGTAAACTCTCCACCTAAAAACACATCTACAAAATAAATCTGCGCCACGACGTTGATAAAATTCAGAATCTCGCATATCGCGAAACACATAACATATGTGTTATGTGTATGCATGTGCATGATCATATACTCGACCAACATTGACTTCTTCTCCTTCTTCTTCTCATCATTCACAATAGGCTCATTGAGTCCTAGTACCAACATCTTCATTTTACCTCCTTCCCAAGTTTTCCACAGGTAACGTGGAATGTAGAACAGCCCTGCTTGGAAAAAGAGCATAAAACAGACCCATTGATAGTACTTATGATACGTCCTTTCTTCGCCGGGTTTGGAAAACTGAACCCCAGGATGCGGCACCTCAACACCAACTTGTTTAGTCAAAGCTTCTGGTACCGTGAAGGTGGAGTGGATCCAGCAGTAAGTGTTAATTACGGATTTAGGTATGGAGTCGTGTTGAATACACTCGATCGGATCACCGATGTATTGACGCGACGTAACGATTAAACTAAATGCCATTAAGAGTATTACCGTAACTTTGTAGTGTAGTCGGAACACTGAATTGTCTACTGTGGTCGAATCGAGCTTGACGACCGCGCGCAACGACCCGAACACGTCAAACATGGCGGTGGTACCACTTGTTGATCAGTGAGTTTTTGTTTTTTCTCGGTGTGGGATTTCGTTCGAAAATCGAGAATAAAATCGTTACGTTACTCACGATTCGCAGTCGACCACTGGTGGTGACCGAGTGACCACCAGCTTCTCCCGACCGTTCCGTACCCTCGCTCTCAGACGTGGGGGTCGGTGTTTGGAACCAATGAACGCGGAGGAAGAGCTGTGACGTTGAGGGTTAAGAGGCGGAGTTTGGCGCAGCTGTCGTTTTTATGAAGTTTTCTTTGTTGTTCCTTTTTTTTTTGTATTTAATTCTGGGAGAGAGAAATTGTTGTACATCAAATAAATAAATAAAACAATAGATGTTCTTCTGCGCACGCGTTGTCGTGGAGAAAGAAAAGGGATAATGTGAGAACGAGATTAGACGAGTTTTCAAGTTTACTTTTTCTTCTTTTTCGAACCTCTTTTTATTCATCGATGCCCTTGACGTGTCCTTCACTCCTTTCCCGCCCTCTTTTTTCCCCCACATCCCCCCTGGGGTTGTAGTGGATTCGTGGAACCCACCCCCGTTTAAAAAAATAATATTTGACACTTTTGAAAAGGGGAGAATGGAAATTGGGGAAATTGGTTTAACGGATTTTTATATTTTTATTTTTCATAGAAAGTTTTTATGACGCAATAAGGCCACATCCTTTCGTTTCAATTGAGCGTTATTAAAATTAGAGGGTCGCTGACCCTTTACGCACCATAGAGTTTTTCTGGGGCTTTTTTATGTTTCAAAGACATTTTCCCGCCTTTTAGGCATGATTTCGCCCCCGCGTTGGTTCGTAGAGCGTGACGAGGGTCGAGGTGTGAGTTTTTGTGTGGAGTTTTGTTGTTTTAAGGTTTTGTTTTTCGGGGAAGAAAATGAGGGGTTGGGGAGGGTTTGTTAAAAGTGTTGAAAAAAGTTAGAATTTTTGTTTGAAAAAGTTGGAAATAGAAAGTTTTTGCATTTAGAAAAAATTGGGAAAATTGTGACAATGGTTTTATTTTTAGGGAACAGAGACAAAAAATATTTTTGTTTCTTGAAAAAGATGGAATAAATATTTTTTCATGTGGAGGAAAATGAAAAAAAAATTTTCTCTGGAAAAAAATGAAAAAAAAAATTTTCTGGGAAAAAATCAGAAAAATATTATTTTTCACTTACTGCTTCACGTAATGTACACAATGTGAAAAATTTTCTGAAAAATTTTTTTTTGGTGACAAACAGAACGAATAAGGAAATCCAGGATTTTTCCAACGGAAAATAACGCAACAAATAATTGAAAATGCTCCAAATTTATATTTTTTTATTCCAACCTAATTTTTCTCTGTTTTTTTATATTAGTTTCTAATATTGGAATTTGGAAATTTTCCATTATAAAAATTTTTGTTAGAACTTTCAGTTAACTTTTATCACTTGTTGATTCAAAAATTGCGAAAAGTTTGAGTCAAAGGTTGCAAAGTTCAAGAATTGCTGTCAGAAGATGATTGTTAGTTAAGACAATGGTCGGAGAAGATTAAACTATCAGATAGAATAACAAGTTTAAACTATACTTTAAACCGTACCTTTAAACTTTCATCCCAACTTTTCAATTATGCCTCTTCCCCATTACAAGTTTACACCACTACAACAACGCCATCTACTTCACAGAATTGAAACTAAATTGTTAGTTTTCATATTTTGCCACTCGTTGGCGCCACTAACTAGCGCAAAACTCAAAATTACGATAAACTTGAATCACTGTAAATTAATGACCACCATATTTTGCGTATTTGTTTATACCACAAAACAATGCGTGGGAGAACCGACCACGTGTTACTACGTTCGTCCAAGGTGTTACAGAGACGGTAAGATTTAACCAACTTTTATTCCATTGCGTTGATCTTGAAAAATCATCAGTTTTAAACGCTTGTTGAACAAACTCAACTTACACCATTTTGGCCAGTCAAAATAACAATAATATCACAGCTTGTTGGCTGAATCAAACGTAATGTAGTTTCAATTATCACACATATTATCATTGGGTTAATTTGTATCTACTGTGTTAAATTGTGAATTTTTACAGCTTGTTAGTACAAGTTTCGAAAAACGAATTGCTCTTTGTGTTTTGTCCATAAATATCTTGAATGGAAAAGTTTTTGGGATTTTATGGTGGTGGCTTGTAACCACCATACAAGTGAAACAAAGAAAGAGCTTCTATCGTAAGTTATTTCCTCTTCAATTAGTTCTTAACGTGATCTTTTCTTTAAATGATTGCAGTATTTATTATCGCAAGGTAACTATACTACACAATGGCAAAATACTATGTATTCATTAATATTATATATAATATTGGTTTTCCATTATTGTGTTGTTAAGCGTGCCTCATCTGTCTGTAAAGACGGGTTCGGAACAGAACACAAATTTACCTTTAAAAATATCCTTCGCGCACAAATACTTGAAATTTTACAATTGGGATAAAATGTTTAAAAATAAATTTTAATACTTTGGTTGTTGTGTTAACATTTACTTCCAGTTGGTGAATTAATAAGTATTTACATTCAATTGTCGATACAGTACTAGATGGCGTTTGGTTGGTGTACTTTAATCGAGTCGTCAGAAAATCGACCTTATTCCTCGAAAAATTGGAATAGAAATGTTTTTCAAACTGAAAAAAATGAAAAAAAAAAATTATTTTGACTGGAAAAAATTATTTTTGACTTACGGTTGCTTAATGTAAAGCACAGAAAGTGAAAAATTTTAGAAAATTTATTTTTGGTGGAAAGCGGAACAAATAAAGAAATCCAGGAATTTTCCAATGGAAAATAACACAAAAAGTATATGCTCCAAAATGAAACAAGGGTGTGCGAACAATTAAAGGATTGAACACAATCCTTGAACAATTTAACATCAAAAATTTAAATTCCCATTTTTATTAGAACGATAAAAAGTTGTGAAAAATAATCTCGGTCAATGTTAATATTTACTCTTAAATATATTTCTCAAATCCTACATAGAATAAACAACATTTTGCTGTCTTATCTATTTTACTGCTTACATAACATATCACTTATTTCTAGTTTGTTCCTCATAATTATTATTTTTTAATGTTAGACATAAAGCAAACCAGCCACCATGTCTGTCTTCCAAGAGTTAGAAAAGTTTTTGGGAAACTCAAAATTTGATGTAGAAAATTTTATTTTTAAATTGCATTACCGATTTACCGCTTACGTTACTGCTGTATTTTGCATAATGGTTAACACTAAGCTGTGTGTAGGAGAACCTATAACATGTTACAGAGACGGTAAGACACAGATACCAAATTTTCACTCCATTGATGATGTGAATCGATTATAACAAAATATTCTGTAAAGCGAAGTTCGTAATCTGTTATTTGTTATTTCTGTTTTAGATCTTAAAAAGTCACCAATACTAAACGCATTTTGTTGGGCGAATTCAACATACACAATTTTAACAAATCAAAACGACGTCTCAACTTGTTGGCAGAATACAACTGGCGGTGTTCGGATGTATCAGAGTTATTACCATTGGGTTAATTGGTATCTAATGTGCCAAATTAGCCTGTTTTGCCTTCCGGGTATCGTGTGGAAATTGTTGGAAAAAGATAACGTGTTAATTGTACAGAAAATGGAATCACTCATTCCCGCAGAAACCAACAATGGTTGTGAAGATTTTACGAAATTGAAAGGTACTCTTCGGGGTTATGCTGTGAAATATTTTTGTTGCGAAGGTTTGGCGTTTGGTTTGGATTTATTTCAACTCATTTTCACCGATTATTTTCTTGGTGGAGCATTTCATTGTAATGGATACAACGTTGTAACGTTTTCAGACGAGCGAACGGTGTTTCCTCAGTTTACATGTTGCGAATTTTTACAACTTGTTGAATCAAGTTTTGAAAAGAAAATTGCGTTGTGCATACTGCCCATAAATGGCTTAAACGAGAAAATTTTTGCAGTTTTATGGGTCTGGCTTATAATTTTGGTCATTTTAACTGGGTTCTTGGTGACTTATAGATTGTGCTGTGTTGCATTTACACCATTTAGAAACTTGATTTTTCTGACATTTGCTAAAAATACAGCTGAAAATGCGCATCTTACGGACATTCTTAATGATTACGACATTGGGGATTGGTTTTTGCTAAAGAAATTATCCAGAAAAATGGATAGTACCAATTACAAGAAATTTATATCTGGGTTGAGCAAACGTCAGAGCAATCAGAATGAGAAAACCCCATTGCTAGGAGGAAACCATGTTACATGATTTCTCTAAGACCATTTGATTAAGTTTATTCGTGAAATGCACTAATGTTGCCTTAAGTTTAAAAAATTGTAAAAAAAAAATGTTATACTGTATCTAAAGCAGAATTGTAGTTTGCAGTAATATTTTTTTTCCAGTAGCTCGAATAATTCGAATTATTACTAAAGCGCTTGACGTTTTATTAATTTACGCAAAGTAACAAATTTAAAAATATTGCTAATTTTATCACTACTGTACCTGTACAAGCATAATGTCTTACAGTTTGTTCCATATATCTAACAATTTGTAATACTGTAAATATAGAGCAATTTAAAGTGTAATTAATAGTAATATTTAATTCTAGCTGGTGAATAAATTAAAATTGTAGTCACATTCAAATTTCGGTACTAGATGGCGTTTGGTTGGTGTAGCGCAATCGAAAACAGCCTTGCTCTTCTGAACCGTCAGAAAATCGACTTTATTTTTCCATCACACATGGATACGACATTTCCCTTACTCATTTCTAAGGATTACCGGACCAATTACAATTTGCAACCAACATATTTTAATTTTACACCACATTGTAAATTTACTGTTGGTCCCGCAGTACAATTTTTGCAACACTTATTTGTGCTAAAATCTAAAAATTTCTCAGAAACGGTGAGTCAGTTATTATACGAGTGCTTGAGAGAGTTAAACGACATTTGTTTATTGAGCATTTAACATTTTTGTGCACTATCTCGATATTTTTACTCATTTTGCAAGGGCGTGTCTGAATCTTACTATGGAGTGCTAAAGCGGTCAGTACACTGAGGCAACAACATATAAATCAATATGACTACAGCACGACACCTTTGTGAAAATCTGAGACTGACATAAACAAATATTAAAGTTCAGTGAAAAAAAAGAGTGGAAATCCGGTTTTGCAAATAACACAACTAAAATTAAATCAGGATGTTCATCAAAAAAACGACACCGGAACTGCAGAGAAGCAACTTGTTGATTTTGTGTTCTTCCTCAACCACAGAGTACGAACTAAGAGTTTTCACGTCTGCGTGTTGGATAAAGTGCTATAATTAAGATTTCACATTTCAAGATAGATAATCTTCTTTCAAAAATCTTCCATTATGGCTCTTCTCGATACATTTAAACATTTGGTGGGAACCTCAAACGTTCAGACTGAAAATATTATTTTTCAACTACATTATCGATTTACCGCGTATATGATGGTCTTGTTTTGCGTGATTATTACTGCCAAACTGTACATGGCTGATCCAATAACGTGCTACGTAGATGGTAAGTCATTCTCCATCTGAATAATTAGTTTTCACTCCATTTTGTATAATCTTATTTATTGATTTTCTATTTGTACTATGTAGCTGAAACCCCAAAATCTTTGGAAGCTCTGAATGCCTTTTGTTGGGTAAATTCAACATATACCATTTCAACAATTGAAATCAACGATTCACCAACTTGCTCCAAGAATGCAACTGGTGCTCAAACTTATCACACGTACTATCACTGGATTAATTTTTACCTCATGGTACAAGTTGTCATTTTTTGCATTCCTCATTACATCTGGACTTTATTGGAAAAAGGCAAAATTCAAATGTTAAGAATGGAACTTCACATTCCAGTTAAAATTGACGAGACTGAATTTACAGAATTAGTGCAGTACTGCATAAAGTGTAAACGAAAACTTTTTCAGTACGCAGCTGGATATTTCTTCTGCGAGCTTTTGGCATTTGTGGTTGTCGTTGGTCAACTTTATGTGACTGATTTTTACCTTGGTGGTAAATTTCACTCTCATGGATATAAATCTTTCAAGTCAGTCCAAAACTGGACAATGTTTCCTTTAATCACTTGTTGTAATTTTTTGCAGTCTGTTGGACGAGGGCTTAAGTTAGAAGAAAATATTGGTTTGTGTGTTTTGTCCATAAACGCCTTAAATGAAAAGATTTTTACTCTTTTGTGGATTTGGTTTGTGATTTTAACAACATTAACTGTGATGTTAGTGATTTATAGAATTATTGTTGTATTTTCTCCAGAGTTTAGAAATTGGCTGTTTTTAAGACAAATTGTAAATGGAAGTATAAATCACAAGTTGAGGGAAATTCTGCAAGTTTGTGAAGTTGGAGATTGGTTTTTATTGAGAAAGTTGGCTAAGAATATTGATCTTTTTAACTTTGAGGAGTTTGTAACGAAGTTACACATTGAGTATACGATACAGAAATTTTTGAATTTTAAGAATTCGTCACCAGTTATGCTCCGTGATTTGAGTTACGATAAAGTTCAAGATAACTCAGAAAACGAATCAATAGTTTAAATTAGAAGTTAGATTTCCTTTTTATACTGCGTTTGTATTAATTCGCGCAGTAAAATGTGATATTACGTGGCTTAAATTTATTGAATTCATTGTTTATAGGAATGTGTCACGTTACTTTTTGAATTTTGATTCATAATATAGTATGTAGCTTGAAAATAAATCTCGCAGAAGTCTTAAAACTCCTTGGAGTTCATGAAAAAGGTCGTTAATTAGCAAAGATTGTTGAGTTGTTTACAAAGATGGTCCAATTTAATAAACTGTTTTAAGGTTGCCTTTTATCTGTTGAGTTTAGACACTCTCGTTAGTGTTTCATTCAAGAAACAGACGGTCGTTGCTAAATTAATGTTTGTTTATTTTTCCATCAGTTTAACGACGCAGTTGCGTATAACGGTTACGAAAATGTTACATTGCAATCACCAAGGCAGAAATAATTTTTTAATATAATCAGACACATATTTTCAATGTTTTATTTAATTTTTTTATTTCGTCTCAACCTTAAATCAAATTATTCATATGATTTCATCCATTGTGTTAATTCTAAACACACTACTAGTTAACATATGCCAGGATAGCACTTTCCTCTCTTCTTCGCCGAGCTAACACGAAAACAAAATCACGATATAGTTCAGTTTAGCAACAACCTAGTGTATAATAATTAAAATAATTATCAATATTACAGTAGTTGCTTCCATAAACCGTCACCATCAAGTACGATGCCCAAACGAGCAACGAAAAAATCAGCACTTTCATCGCGAGAACTTGTCCAAAGTACTGTAATAACTGAATACTGTACAATAATATTAAAATTAGTAAGAAATAACAAAAATTCTTTGATGTACGGTATCTAAAGTCTACGAAAAATCAAATGTGAAGAAGTAAGTAAACCAACCTCGGAATAAAGTAGAATGTTGCTCACGTTGGAAATTCGTTTCTACTGTGAAAAACTGAGGAAAATTCGCGGATTTTTATACAGATCGAAAGGTCGTTAACTAATAATTATCGACGGTTATTAAAGAGTTTTGTTTGTCGAGTCTTAAAACTCTTTAGCGTTTCATTTAAGATGCAACGGATCGTTTGATAATTAAGATCTGTTTGGTTTTCTACCAGTTTTACGACTGTTTGGTTTTTTATCGACCTCACTTTTTAATGGTGGTTTTATTTTTTCTGGAGCGTTAAAGTTATAAATATTTTTAAAACTTGAATTCTGTATTTTGGCTGGAAATCTTTTTCATACTTGAATTATCTTGTGTTTGATTTTGAAAATTACAAAATTCGAGTTGACTGTTGAAAAACTAAATTCCACTTTTTTGTAAGAATCAAACCAGAGTGAGTTTAACAGTATAAACGCAATATTGAAACCATCTCGTTTACACCTTAACTCTGATATCAAGAAGTTTTAAAATAAACCCAAATAACTTAGGCTAAAAGTTACGAAAATGTTACAACGCAATGACCACGACAGAAATAATTTTTTCAAATAATCAGACAAACATTTTCAATGTTTTATTTAATTTTTTATTTCGTCTCAACCTTAAATCAAATTTTTCACATGATTTCATCCATCGTGTTAATTTTAAACACACTACTCGTTATCAATTGTATACGCCACAACAAGAGCCTCCTCTCTTCTTTGCCGAGCTAATACATAAACAAAATCACGGTGTAGTTCAATTTAGCAACAACTTAGTGTATAATAATTAAAATAATTATCAATATTACGGTAGTCGCTTCCGTAAACCGTCACCATCAAGTACGATGCCCAAACGAGCAACGAAAAAATCAGAACTTTCATTGCGAAAACTTTGTCCCAAAATAACAACTAACAAATACCTAAATTAAAAGTACCGTAATTAGAAGTGATATGAATAAAATTTCGTGTGTATCTGATGTGGAAGCGGTGCAGAAAAGATTTTAAATAATGGCAACAAATTACCTCAGCGTAAACTAGAATGGCGTAGAGTTCTGGAGTGAAGAACTGTTGAAAATACGTAGCTTTTTATACAAACCGAGTAGGTCGTTGTTAATTACAAGTGATTGATATAATGTGTAAACAGGTGGCAACCGTTTTAAAATACTTTATTATTTGTCGAGTCTTAGAACTCTTCACCGAAGAAAACAAACGATCAATCAAAAATTAGTGACCTACTGTATTTATTTTTCTACCACTTTTACGATTGAATTTTTTTTTCTGCAGTCAACATCATTTTTTTTTAAAGGAAAGAGAGGTTAAAAAATATTGATGTGTAGTTTTGTTCATATTCGGGTTTCGAGGAACAATTATCTTATTTTTTTAGGTAAACCCGATTTCAGAAATAATACAGTATAAAGTTATTATTTTTATAATAAAATTTATTTTTTGGTACTGTATATGTAAGAACCAAAACAGAGTGAGTAAACACAATATTGAAATCACATCGTTTACACCTTAAGTCTGACATCAAAAAGTTTTAAAATAAACAAATAAACCAAAAAGTTTTCTTCAAGCAACTTGATATTTTTGTTTCTTCTCGATCTTACACCCAAATTTTTAATCATCACCCTGATGTAGAACAAATGTGACAGCCTTTCTTTGTAGCCGACCTAAGCACAACAAAACATTTTTACACTTATTATACGAAATGTCAATTATTTACTACACAATTATGTCTTCACAAACCAGAATGACGAAGCACGAAGCCCAAACAAGCAGAGAAAAAATCAACACTTTCATCGCGAAAAGTTGCCCTTGGCTTTGTGTAAAATACAGACGGTCGTTAGTTAATTACCAACGATTGTGATAATGTTTAAAAAGGTGGCCCAGTGTAAAGATACGTTGGTTATTGTTTTTGGAGTCTTAAAACTCGTTAGTGTTTCATTCAAGAAACAGATGTCGTTGTTTAGTTTTCCATCAGTTTCACGACCCAGTAAAATAAAACCAACATAGACTCGAATTTCTATAGAGAGCAAGTCGATTTATGTGGGGAAAAGAAGAAGACAATGACAGGGTTAAGAGGATTAAGGCACTGTAAATAATTTATTTAATTTTGATGCACAATTTGTGAAATAGAAATAAATCTCGCAGACACTCAGAAATTACTCATCAATTTATTCATTGAACTTCGCCCGTTTTAACATTTAACCCGAAGTCCAAATTTTCAAATGTTTTACTCATCTTGATCTGGAGTTAAAAGCACCAATCCCACTAACGCGTAGAAACAAAACTACATGTTAGCATCAGTCGAACAATATGAAATATTTGTACACATATTACCTTGGTCGCTTCCAGAAACTACCACCATGAAATGTGAAGCCCAAACAAGCAGCGAAAAAATCAGCAGTTTCATGTTGAAAGTAATAACTGAATAACAAGATTAATGAATGGTAACTAGAAATATTATATAAATTTTGGTAAAATATAAATATACTGCACCTGAATTTGCTATTATAGGATGTTCGTTTCTGGTGTGAAGAACTGCAGAAAATCGTGGTTTTTTTTATACAAAGTCGAGATGATTGTTAAACTGTTTAAAAAGGTGGCAAATGCTTTTATGGTTATATTTTAGTTACCAAGGCTTAAAACTCATTAGTGTTCATTCAAGAAACAAAAGATCGCGTTAAATATAACGTCTGTTTATTTTTCTTCAGGTTTTACGACTGGCTGTATTAATCGGTCGTTAGTTTTTAATCGTTGTTTATATTTTCTGGATTTGGGATATTTAAAAATATTTACAAAATGCATGAAAATTGAAATTTCCAACAGCTTTCTAAGTTAATCTCGTATGAGTCTCATAAATCTCGGTATTTTTCAGGTTATTTTCATAAATTTTCTGATTTTGGATTCTTTATTTCTCCCAAGAGGAAGAGAGCTGTTTCTGGAAGTAGTGCGATACCAGAACAACTCGTGGAAGGATTAGAGCAAGCTCAAACATCCAACCAGTTTTCAAAAATCTGTTAACATTCTAGACGTTCAATGAACATCATATCAGATGTTAAGCTGATAAGAACAGATACTACACAGATGATCTTAGCTACAAGAGCCGAGAAGCGATAATTTCATCCGATATTACACGGTTCTTCTGATAAAGAAACGTCACTGGAACAATTGACACTTAACGTAAAATGTCAGTTTAGAAAATTCGTGGAATGTTACCTGTAAATTTCAATGGAGTCTGTGCAGAAATGTTATAAATCTCTTTAATTTTGTATATTTGAAACTAGATTTTGTGAATAAATTTTTGAATAAATTTTCTAAAACTATTTAAAAATTGTAGAAAAAAGGTTTGGATTAAAGCGCCACCTGGTTGTCGACGAAATTGATTCGATAAGGATATTTTTTTATTTGTGAATAGGTTTTGTCAGGTAAAATATGTTCAGTGTAGAAAATTCTCGAAGTTTCAGTAAATATTTATCGAAGATTTTGATTTTTATCGCAATGAAATGAGTCAATACCGGTACCAAATTATTTAAATGCGGTAATTTAGAGGACAAGGTCAAATGATTCAAATCAACACTGACAGTAAAAAGACGGTACAAAGTAAATAATAAATGCAATTACAGTATTTAATTCACAACAAAACTCCCAAAAAGTGTATAATTGTCTAAATTCCCCAAAAAAACAGCAAAACTGACTTGCCCGCAAAAGCAACAATTTATATTACCGTACATTGATTTTCGTTTAAGCGAAATTCTTCAAAAATAAAAGTTTTCAGAGATTCTAACACAAAATTTCGATGTTTCCCAAAACTACTCGTAAGTGTACAGTAGACCCATTATATAAATATACAACATCAGCTTCTTCCCCTCCTGACGGGATGGATTAACGACCCCAGTCTTTCCTGGGATTTTCCATTTCTCTCAAAACAGGGAGAAGAAAGAAAACTTCTCGATTTCTCTTCGTTTTTTACCTCCAATCCCTCCAGACAGCTGTCTTAGATACTCGATCTCTGGTTACTCTGAAAGACCTAGGAAGCTTGCTGTGTCAAAAGACTCTTTACTGTGGATTAGTGTTTGAAGCTTTTGGATGCCAGGCGTATTTAGTAAGTAGCAGAGTAAGTAGCTAACTGTATTATTTTCAAACTTGTATCGTGCATTACCGTTGTCTAAACGGGTCTGAAACGCTATCTTACAGCACGTTTGACGTCACTTTGTCTGTGATGTTTTCCAATTGTTACTATACTGCGAATTAATGCTTCAAAATTTAAATTCATCAGTAAATAAATGAAAGCATAGGTCAACGGAAATGCTTTAAAAAAAATACCCATTTATTATCAATCACTCTTCCTGTTTTTTCTTTAATCAGGACTTCTTTCATAAGCCATCCACCATGATTGCTCTCAAGTTGTTTCAAATTTTCTCTGGAAAATCATTCGTTCGAACTGACAATTGGATTTTCCAACTATATTATCCACTCACATCCATTGTTTTGTTGATCTTCTGCGTCATTGTCACTACTAAACAGTATGTTGGTGAACCAATAACTTGTTACACCAATGGTAAGATATTTAATAAGCTACCATCAACTGTTTTTTCCTGATTCCACAAAAAAATAAGTGTTTGTTGATTATCTTTTACTATATAGCCGAAATACCAAAATCCTTGGATGTTCTAAATGCTTTTTGTTGGGTGAATTCAACGTACACCATTTCACTCACTGAAAGCAGCAACATCTCATCATGCTCAAAGAGTGCAACCACCAATGCTCAGCCATATCACACTTACTACCAATGGGTTAATTTGTATCTGTTACTACAATGTGCAGCCTTTTGCTTACCTTACTTCATTTGGAACCGAGTGGAAAAGAATAAAATTGAAATGTTGAGAATGGATCTACACAATCCTGTCAAATGGAAAGAAGAAGAACTTGAGAAATTGGTACAGTATTGTATGAAATCCAGAGGAAAACATCTGTGGTACGCACGGTGGTATATTTTGTGTGAATGTTGTGCATTTAGTTTGACACCCCTCGTGTATTTATTTAACGATCGTATGTTCGATGGAAATTTGAGTAATCTGAGAACTTGGTCAAAACTTCCTTTAGCTACTTGTTGTAATTTTTTCCAATTTGAGGCAAGTAGTGTTAATTTAAAGGAAAATGTTGGTTTGTGTATTTTATCTATAAACGCATTAAGTGCGAGATTTTTCACTGTAATGACGGTTTGGATGTTGATTTTGTTTGTGTTAACACTGAGTTTGTTATTGTATAGAGCAATTTTAACTTGTTCTTCTTCATCTAGGAATTGGTTGTTTTTAAATATTTTTTACAGCGCAGATGATAAAAGTGATTTAGAGAATATTCTCTCAACTTATAAATTTGGAGATTGGTTTTTGCTTAGGAGATTGTCTAAAACTATTGATGATACTAACTTTGAATTGTTTATAAAAAAGTTGAATGAAGAATGTAAGAAGGCACAGCAGGAACGTAGTGACGTCTTGCGGCAAATGGCACAAAGTCGTGTTACGGATAAGGATAAAATTAATAACGAAGACCAAAACCAGTCGTTGGTTTGAGATGATGCTAAAATCAATCAGTTACTTAAAAGGATTTTAAATTTTTGCATGCGATTGTACGCGAACCAGACTACCGTCTTATATAGTAACCTCCAGTTTGTGAGCTATATCTGATTTCATGATGTAATATTTGTTCAGGCTGTCAGAATTTTTACGAAGATATAAAGAGAGATAATGAAACAATACTTGAAAGATAAGTATATACTGTACTGCAATCAAACACTGCGTTTGCGCAAAGTTAATAAAAAACCACTGAAGGCAATTAATAAAAAACGTTATGACAATAGAAATTATCAATTGGTGATTACATTGTGTATTTTAAGTAACCAAAATACCTCGATTAAAACAACTGCATATCACTAAATTTTCTTGTTTGTTCATTAAGATAACCAGATTTCTTTCAAAAAGTCAACTACCGTAATAATGTACCCTCTCCAGTTGGAAAATTTTTTCACAGGAATATCGTTCTTTCGGACTGATAGTTGGGTCTTCCAACTATATTATCCATTTACTTCGATTGCTTTGCTCCTCTACTGCGTAATCCTTACCACCAGGCAGTATGTGGGTGAGCCAATAACGTGTTACACAAATGGTAAGATAAACTACGTAATTTCTTTGATTCTGTTATAACTTTGTCTATTGATTCTCTTCTGCAGCCGAAACACCAAAATCCTTAGAAGCTCTAAATGCTTTTTGCTGGGTGAATTCGACATACACCATTTCGCTAACTAAGAGCAGCAATATCACGTCCTGCTCGATGGAAGCAACTGTCGGTGCTCAGCCATATCAAACGTACTACCAATGGGTCAACTTGTGCCTACTGATAGCAAGTTTATTATATGCCGCACCATATATCCTGTGGAGGAGAGTAGAAAAGAATAAAATTGAGTTGCTGACGTCGGACCTACGCAATCCCTTAAAATTCAGCGTATTAGAAGACATTAGGAGACTGGTACAGTACTACACTAAATCTAGGAGGAAAAATGGGTACTATGCACGGTGGTACTTTTTGTGCGAACCTTTTCCATTGATATTCGCTATAGTGCAACTTGCTTTGACCATAAAATATCTCGGTGGATATACAGATTTGTCAACACTTCCTTTAGCTACCTGCTGTAATTATTTCCAATTTGATGTGGATGGTGCTAATGTAAAAGAAAATGTTGGGTTGTGTATTTTATCCATAAATTCACTGAATAGTAAATTTTTTGCGATGTTGAATATTTGGCTTACAATTTTAATTTCCTTGGGGGGGGTTTTGCTTTGTTATAGAATAGTGTGTTGTTCAAATCGTATAAAATGTTTGATTTCAAAAATCGATACTTTTTGTCACACGGCTGATAAAAATAAATTAAAGGAATTTTTCAGCGCGTGTTGGAATTGTAGAGAATGTTTGATTTTAAAACCCGGTACTTTTTATCACACGGCTGATGAAAATAAATTAAACAAAATTTTGAGCGTGTGTGACTATGGTGATTGGTTTTTGCTCAAAAGGTTGGCTAAGACTCTAGATGACGTTGTGTTTGCTGATTTTGTCAACCAGTTGTATGACGAATACGTAACACAAGGTATAATTGGTAGTCGAACGAATTACATTTCTTTAGGCACACCATAGCTCTAATTTGGGGATTTAATATTATACAGCAGTTTCATTTAAAAAACTAGAGAACAATTCTACATTATCGCGTGGTGCTGGTAAAGATAAAAATTTTGCTTCAATTTTAGCCACAATCTAATACTGTAATCTATTTAGTACCGCGACAAAAAGATTTTAAATTAATGTTTATAATTTTCCTTAAGTAAAAATTATTGTTGTAGAAATAAAACTGAATGAAATACAGATTTTAATTTTGTAATTTTTGTAATTTTTCATTTTTTGATTACGGGTAAATAAACGTTTACAAACATCCTCACAAGCTGGCGTTGACGTCGATCTTCAAAATGGCGTTGCTCTGTCGAAACTTAAACAACATTGATCGTTTTTCCCGTCAATTTAGATTACATTGCGTTAAAAATACGAAATATTTATACTTACCTACTCAAATTAACCCAACTTATTCACGTAAGTTAAATCAACAGCGTAACTCAATCGGATGTTTATCAAAAACGACTTTTTCTCGCGATCACCGTGTTAACTCTACGGGCGTGAATTTGTTTACAAATCGGACTCACAATTGCGGTCAACTAAGACTCGAGGATGTTGGAAAACGAGTTGTTATATACGGTTGGTTACAATATCAAAGAATGGGACAATTTGCGACGATAAGAGATGCGTACGGTGTCGTACAAATTCTTATTTCAAGTGATGTAATTAATTTTATCACTTTTTATTGAAAATTATAAGTTTATTTATGTTTTTATTTTTGTAGAAAGAAGGTATAGTGAAGGTGTTAAAGGATTTGTCATTCGAATCGGTTGTCAAAGTGAGTGGAGTTGTAAGAAAACGGCCTGAAAATCAAGAAAATAAAGTAAAACTTCGAATAAAAATTTTCTTTTTTGATCAAAAAAATTGATTTTTAGTATTTTTCAATTTTATTTTTGTAAAGAAAATGTCGACGGGTGATGTCGAAGTCGTCGTTGATGAATTGGAGGTTGTAAGTCGATGTAAATCGCAGTTGCCTTTTAACGTGAGAGATCACGAAAATGTTAAAGAATCGTTAAGACTTCAATATCGGTATTTGGATATACGAAGTCGAAAAATGCAAGAAATTTTAAGATTACGGTCGGAATTCGTGATGAAAACGAGGGAGTTTTTATGTAACAAATTAGGTAATACTTTTTCCCTTACTTTCACTTATTTTTCGTACAGAAATTAAAAATTTTTCAAGCACACGTTTTTAATTAAAATGAGAAAATCTACAAAATTACACGATTAATATTTTTTGTACAACGTTTTCTAGGTTTTGTCGATGTTGAAACTCCAACTCTATTTCGAAGGACACCTGGCGTAAGTTTTACAAACAATTTTAAAAATTTATTTTTTAATGAAAATTGGGAATTTTTATCACTTCTAGGGTGCGAGAGAATTTCTAGTTCCTACTCAATCAATCGGAAAATGTTATTCACTCACGCAAAGTCCTCAACAAGTAAAACAAATTGATTACAACCAAAAAAATTTGTAATAATTTTATAATATTTATGTATAGTTTAAACAATTATTAATGGTCGGTGGTTTAGATCGATATTTTCAAATTGCGAAATGTTATCGAGATGAGGGAAGCAAACCAGACCGACAACCCGAATTCACGCAAGTTCGAAACATCAATAATTAATAAAATTCGATTTTCATTTTATATTAACTTAAAAATTATTTATTTTTGTAATTTCAGATCGATATTGAACTCTCGTTTACCAATCAACAAGAAATTATGAAATTAATCGAGGAGTTATTCGTTCACGTTTGGCCTGAAAGTAAACCGGAAATTAAAATTCCATTTCCTCGAATGACGTACAATGAAGCGCAACAACGATACGGAACTGATAAGCCAGATACGAGGTTTGGAATGGAGGTAATGATAAAGTACACTTGAATTCGAGATAAAATAAATTTATTTTTGTTTATTTTGCAGATTCACGATTTATCGGATTTATTTCATGACTCGGACATTTTGGTCTTTTTAGAAGCGTTAAATAAATTTAATGATGGAACTATACGTGGTTTTGTGATCCCAGATTGTGTGGTAAAATTTTTAATATTATCAATTATTGTTTATTGATAATTATATTTTATTAATTATTTTTTACATTTTTAGAAAAATTGTCCGAAAAGTGTTCAATTGACTTTCGAAGCGAAATTTAGAAAATTTTCTGGTTTGGAAGTAAATTTTATTTTGTGATTTGTATTATTATGTAAGTGTAACTAAAATTTTTAATCTTTTTTTTTTTTCAGGGATTGAGTTATGTTAGAATTAACGACGATTTAGCGTGGACTGGATTAATGACGAAATATGTATCAAAAAATATTCAAGATTTAGTTAATGAACGAACTCGAGTAAAAAGTGGCGATTTAATCGTCATTGCTGCTGGGCCTAAAGCTAAAGTGGTAATTACTCTAAAAAAAATATTTTATTTGTGTACAATAATGTCAAAATATTATGCAAAATTTTGCTTTTATTTAAATGAAAATTACAACTAACGCCAGCTGGACATTTTTTAGATGCCATCTCTGGGAAAATTGAGACTTAAGTTTGCAGACTTTTTGGAGAACAAAGGTGAAAATAATGAAATTCTTCTAAATCAATGATTTTTATAACTTAAAAATCAAATTTTTGTAGATGTTGATCTTGGGCGACGAAATCAGTTTAATTTTTTATGGGTTACTGATTTTCCTCTTTTTCTTCCAAATAGTCAAGGTTGGAAACCAATAAATATTTCGTGATTTTAAATACTAATTACAAATACAAACTCATTTATTGAATAAAATGTTAAATATTTACAGGTGAACTCGAATCTGCGCATCATCCTTTCACAGCACCTGCAGAAGATGATGTTGATTTATTATTTAAATCTCCACAAAAAGTAAACAACCTGTATTTTAATCATTTTACAAAACTTTATATAAATATATTCTATAGGTTAAAAGCCAACATTACGATTTAGTTCTCAATGGGGTTGAAATCGGAGGCGGATCCATTCGAATTCACGAATCTGAACTCCAAAAATTTATTTTAGAAAATATTCTCAAAGTAAACATGGAACTATTTACACTTAACTAAATAAGGGTTACCAATAAATATTTATTTTTCTTTAATTAGGAACCAGCAAAAGAAATGGATTACTTATTAGAAGCTTTTAAATCAGGTTGCCCACCACACGGCGGCATTGCGATCGGTCTGGATCGTCTTATCTCATTAATATGTGAGGTCAAGAGTATCCGAGACGTCATTGCTTTTCCAAAAACATTCGAAGGTCGCGATTTAATGTCTGGTGCTCCGGTGGACGTATCTAAGAACGACGCTGAATATTACGGTTTAGAATTCGGTGTTGACGATTCTAAAGGAACAGTGAAGAATGTGGAAAAGAGTAAAAATTGAATAAATTTTTTATTTTGCCTTTATTTTGCGATTTATTGAATTTATTTAAAGTTACTTAAAGTTAAATAGATTTACGATTACAGCATTAATTTTCTTGTTTCCTAGAATTTAAATTTTGAGGTTTTGAAGTACAGTAATTATTTTTCATCCTATGTAATCAAAAGACGTTGTGTTCCGCATTATTCTGGAAGATAATAAACACAGCTAAGCAAATAAAAATAAGTTCCGTTTACTTTATTATTGATTGCTTATATATACAAACTTGAGCAGATTGTCGTCGTTTATGTGTCGATCCAGCTTCTTCAGAAATCAATTACTTGTACAATGGCCGCAATTCTCAAAATACTAGAATTTGTTTTAGGACATTCAAATGCCCAGAAGTTTCAAAAAGGATTTCCACTTACCGCATACGTCTTAGCAGTATGTTTCGTAATTATCACTACTGAACAATTTGTCGGCGCCCCGATAACTTGTTATAGAGAGGGTAAGAAATTTTATTAGTTTAATTTTTTTTCAATTACACACTTAATCTTGTCTATTAATACTCTTCTTTAGCGGGCGCGGAAAAATCGTCTGAAGCTCTAAACGCATTTTGTTGGGTCAATTCAACATACACCATATCCTCTACTGAGAATCATATCCCATCTTGTTCGAAGAATGTGACTGCGAGCGCTCAGAAGTATCACACGTATTATTATTGGGTTAATTTTTATATACTGTTAGAAATTCTTGTTCTTTGCTTACCAAATTTCATGTTTATGAAAATAATTCCGGACATGAAAATTCTACGTCTGATACGTCAGTTGCAAACCACCGAAATAAAATGCGAGGATGTATGTCGGGATATGTTGCCGTACTTTAGTACGTCTAAAAAAAGAAATCTTCGCCCGTACGCGGTTAGAGTATTTTTTGGTCACCTTGCAACACACGTGATGCATGTTAATCTACTTATTTTGGTCAATTGGTTTCTCGATGGAAAATTTTACTCTCGAAGACATTGGACAATGTTTCCAAAACTTGCCTGTTGCAATTTCTTTGAATTTGGTGAGGATAGAGTTAATTTAGAAGAAAAATTCTGTTTGTGTGTTCTATCAATTAATATGCTGAATGAAAAAATTTTCATTATTCAATGGTATTGGTTTTTAATTTTAGCAGTGATAACTGGATTAGTCACGATTCATTTCACATGTGCGTTGGTATCTGTGAAATGTAGAAAATGGACGGTTCTAAGATATGTTAAAGACGATTCAGTCAACATCAACGATAAATTAAGTAATATTAAAGACGATTCAGTCAACATCAACGATAAATTAAGTAATATTAAAGACGATTCAGTCAGCATCAAAGATAAATTAAGTTACATTCTCGACGCTTGCAGCATTGGAGAATGGTTTTTGTTGAGAAAGTTGGCCGTTACTATGGATGCTGTTAACTTTGCTGAGTTTGTAGAGAAGTTGTATGCAAATAAGTTGGCCGATGCTGTTAACTTTCCTGAATTTGCAAGGAAGTTGTGTAAAAATAGTCAGTACGACTTTTCGACATCTCAAAGTTGTCTTTTGACTTATATCGAATCACCTACTGACGAGGTGAACGTGAACCAACTCGAGTATTCAACCCAGAAATCAAATCAATGATTTATATCGGTTATTAAATTTAATACAAATCATGTATAGTAATTGAATTGTAGAAAGGTGAAACTGTGTAGAATAAAAGCATAATTTTTTTAAATTCCAATTCCAATCCGTGATTCGGTCAAATTTATTTATTTGTGCTACGGCGCTCGGTTCTCACGAACTGGATAGTGGCGACATCGGGTGTTAATTTTCAGCTGGAGCTATTTAACTATACACGTGTTGGGAATTTTACTTTTACTTATTTAAAACGTATAAAATGAGTGTTGACGATGATTTACAGTTGAATTTAGTCACTCAAACTAACCCTAACCCATTCAAGGTAAGTTTTAAATGTTAAAATATTGAAATGAGACTGAATTACGCGGTTTTTTGTAATGGCGATTGATATTTTTGAAACGTAGAAACGCAAAGCAGATGACGATTCCACCCAAAATGATTCATTTGTACCTGAATTTAAATCTAAAAAATTCAAAAAGGACACTGGCGGACCTGGAAAAGGTTTTAAACATAAAAAAGAATCGGGAGATATAATTTCATCGTTATTTAATGGAAATCCATCAATTCCTGAAGTCACGTCTACGTAAGATTTGTTTTGCTCGTATTAAAAATGATATTTTAATAATTTATTTGTATTGTTTACTGTTATTTAATATAGAGAAAAGACGAATACATGTACAGAAGAACTATTCGCCAACGAATCATTCGACAAACTTGATATTCACCCGTTTATCGTAAATATTTTTTGTTCGTTGCTTTGAAATCGTGAATTTTAAATTATTTAGAGTTAAATTAACTTGGTATTTTGAATTTATTTAGATATCCAATTTGAAATCAACTTTAAACATCACGAAAATGACGTACGTCCAAAAATTAGCGATTCAACCGATTTTACAAGGCAACGACGCTCTCGTAAAATCACAAACAGGATCTGGTAAATAAATTCTAACACAATAAAATATATTTAAATAGGTAGCTAAATAATAATTTCAATTTATTTTAGGTAAAACTTTAGCGTACGCGATTCCAATTTTACAATCTTTACAAAAAATGGAACCAAAAATTCAAAGAACTGACGGCACGTTTGCTTTAATCATCGTTCCAACTCGAGAAGTAAAATTAACATCAAATAATTAGTTTATAAATAATGTATTAACATTTAAATAATTTCTTATTTTAGTTAGCTATTCAAAGTTACGAATGTTTTCAAAAATTATCAACGGTAAGAAAAATTTGGTTTAAGGTGAAAAATTGAATAAATTTTGAGTTTTGTTAATTTTTGTTTTGTTTTTAGTGTTTTAAAAGGATCGTCGTTGGTTGTTTGATGGGAGGAGAGAAGAAGAAATCTGAGAAATCAAGGTTGAGAAAAGGGATTAATATTCTCGTGGCTACACCTGGAAGGTTGATTGATCATCTGGAACACACGACGAATCTGAGTTTGAGTAAAATTAAATGGTTGATTCTGGATGAAGCTGATAGGTAGATGGTTTATAATATTTCTAAGATTTAGAAAATAATCGTAAAAAGTTTTAATGTTTAGTTTATGTCACTGTACGAAAATTAAAATTATTTAATTGTCATTTTTACATTTTAGGTTGTTGGATTTAGGTTATGAAAAGGATGTGAAAACTGTAATCGAGAAATTAAACGAAGAAAATTACAAAAGACAAACCGTTATGTTGTCTGCTACTCTCAGTCCAGGTATAAAATTTATTTTAGTCAGAATGTAAATTTGAAGATTTTTGATGAAATTTTAACAATTTTAGTCCCAATTTGAACACAGTGCAGAAACTAGTTTTTTTAATCTTTAAAATAACGTTAAAAATATGTTAAAAATTAATAAAAATTTAATTAAAATTGTTAAAATTACAGTTAAAATGAAGAAAATTTAAGAAAATGTCTCAATTGAATTTAGAATTTTCAAAATTTTGACCCAAAAAATCTTTAAAATTACACAAATTTATCAAAAATCTTTAAAATCTCAATTAAAATTTAAAATTACCTCCAAAATAATCGAAATTTGATCAAAAATATTGCCTTTAACCTATCAAAAATTTCCTAAATTCAACCCGAAACATTTTAAAAATAAAAACACTTAAAAAAAATAAAATGAACAAAATTATGCAAAAACGAAAAAAAAATTCAACTCATTAATTCACCATGTTACGCATTCCAGGATTAGAAAGATTAGCCGGTCTAGCCCTGACCAATCCCAAAATAATCGACGCCGCCGTCAACGACGACCATCAAGAATCATTATCTCGTCTCGTAATTCCCACTAA
>JAQIWS010000111.1:0-54021 GCA_034696085.1 Stigmatogaster subterranea
GTATCAATACTATACGTCAGTATAACAAAGAAACTGCATCTGTTTAAAGTTTAAGTTATTACGTCACGAATTGGCTTTCGTAATCACGCTACCAGAATGCGGCGATAAAAAAACGCGCGTGAATTTCCGCATTATTTCATCACACGATAATTTCTAATTGTGAATTTGTTTCTTCGAATCGAAATTTTCGTTGAATTATATGGAAATTTACGAGAAGATGTAACATAGTTTTCTAGTGACTACGTGAAAGTTATTTCCATTTTTTTACAGTATTATTAATCGAGCATATGGAAGTAGATAATCGTAAGCCTTTTTCTGACTATTCAAAACTTGAGCTCATTTGCTCAAAACTTTTAATTGTGACGTTTATGTTAAATATAGCCATGTTCGAGTCTCTGGAAGACGTTGTTAACCACATGAAGTTATGTGATGAAAATGTTCAATTACAAGCTACTCGACATCTTAAAAAATTAATTTCAACTGAAGGATCGCCAACCGTCGACGCGGTCATTAGAGCCGAAAATATCCTACCTGAATTGATAAAATTTCTATATAAGGATGACAAGTAAACTATAGAACAAAATCCGTCTATAACACAAATTGAAATATATTTTACAAGTGTTTGTTACTTAATTTTAATTTTCTTATGAAGCCTGGATCTTCAATTTGAAGCAGTATCTGTGTTGGAATCTATAACAGCTGGAGCCACGGAAAAACATACCTCGGCTTTAATGAGTACTGAGTGCCTTTGTGCACTGGATCATCTTTTATTATCGACGAACTACGATGTCGCGTGTCAAGCTGTGTGGGCAATTGGTTTTATCGTTAGACGCTTCGGGAAAATTTGCGAGTTTAAACTTATTATAACGATCACGAAGATGCATCTTCTAACTACAACCTGCGTAACTACTAAAATTTTTGTTACGGTAATTATAAATATTTGTTATATATAATTTCCTGTTTATCGTTTTAATTTTCAAGTTACACCTACCGCTTTTAAAAGCCGTGACTTGGACTATATATATCATTGTTTGGGGTCTCCAAAATATTTGTTATTCTTTGGTTAAAAATAAGGAAGCATTTTTACCAATATTTATTGATCTACTAACATGTAAATCAGGTAAGATTTAGTGTTGTCACGGATAAAAGAGCCGTTAATTATTGAAAAAATTTATTACAGATGAGAAAAACGTTCTGACAAGTGTGTGGAAGGAATTAACAACTTCACCGAAAAATGAACCTGTTCAGGTCGATAACATCACAGAAGGTGGGATTATTCCGCTTCTCGTGAACACGTTAACCGTTGATGACGTTGGTTCCGTGATGTTAGCCATAAGTGCAATTACAATTATCGTTGAGAGTAGAAAAAGGGTAATTTAGCAATTGTCTAAGATTTAAAAAAAAAAAAGTTATTTAGAGTTTTCTATTTAGGATCAAAATTTACTCGATGAAAACGTCATGTCAGTTGTTATTAAGTTATTCGACCATCCACGACTCAACATACAGGAACAAGCTGGCGACCTTTTATTTTCGATATGCAGCCACTTGTGTTGCAATGGTAGTTTTATACCGTCTATGAAAAATTACAACTTAATCCCTAAACTAGTCGAAAAAATGGAACAAGTACGGATCGAACGACACCTAATATATATAAAAACATTAACTCTTCATTTCGTTTAGGTTGACGAAATTGTACGACGTAAAATTTCAAGCAGTTTTATTTACTGCATAGGTAGCGATTTGAGAATAGAATTAATACACGCCGGCTTATTACAAGCGTTTTGTCGATCTTTCAAGCCAGAACATGGTGTATGGCATGAAATGATAATATTGAAGACCATTTTTAAGGTAAGAATGTTAATCTTTCCTTAACGAAATTGTAATGTGTCGGTTTCAAAAGACGTGTGACCATCATAACGAATTGGAACTTGTACGATCGTCTTTAAGAGACAATGGTGGATGGGAAGAAATTAAATTATGTCAGAATAGTCCGCATGATGTGATTGCGAGTACTGCTACTGAACTGGTTGCTATGTATTTTGCCGAGTAGAGTGGCTCACGGAAATGAGTATTTCCAATTCTCATTTATATGTCGTATATGTGGAAAAATGATATTACTGGCAATAAAAAAAATTGAATTTTCTTACTTATAAAAAGGTTTTGATTCCAACATATCCTCAACTTTTGCTTTCTTCAACCCAGAAAAATCTTGATAGATAGAAGATTGAAAAGTTAGTCACGAATTCGTTACCATGGAAATTTGTTAAATGTGTTTGTGATTGCGTGACACAGATTGTTATATAGCATGCATGCAACGGGACATTGATTGTCAATTGACTGTCAAGCGAAGGTTTAAATTTAGTTCAGATTTAAGAATCATGAAATAAATTTTATAAAATCGCTTGTCAAATTTGGCGCACTAATGCAATAACATTTCCTGCGCGGACTGTATTAATCCGAAACACTTTTGAGATTAGGAAAATAACAAAAAGACCTACAGTAGAGGTAATCTAACATTGAATACGAACAATAAATTCATGATAAATCTTATTATTTCTATGAATTCTTTACCAGATGGAAATGGATAGTAGTCGAGCTGAAGAAAGTGAACAAATGCTGAAAGACAAGACGTACGAAGAATGTTTTATACTTCGAAATGTCCATCGAATCAGCGACGATGAGGTGAACAAAATACTATTTTTGACTGATAATAATTTCAGCTAATAATTATTACAATACATTGGTTTTTACAGATTGTCAATACTTTCTCCGTCGACAAATGTATTGAACATTTGAATTCGACCACCGCCAATCTTCAACTTCAATCGTTGTTGAAACTGAATAAAAACTTAATCCAGGAAGGTTCACCTTTGATCGATGCCATTATCGCTGCAGGAGTTTTACACCACTTAAAAAAGTTTTTTAATGAATGCACCGAGTAAAACAAATCGCAAATGCACTTAGAAAATTACACACTAATATTTATTCTAATACATTTAGTCAAATTCTGCAATACGAAGCTGCGTCGGCATTAAAACATATCGCTTCGGGAACAG
This sequence comes from Stigmatogaster subterranea, assembly GCA_034696085.1. Classification (NCBI taxonomy): domain Eukaryota; kingdom Metazoa; phylum Arthropoda; class Chilopoda; order Geophilomorpha; family Himantariidae; genus Stigmatogaster; species Stigmatogaster subterranea. Next base: position 3,057 of record JAQIWS010000111.1, read on the forward strand.
AAGCTTATCTGCGTGCTGTAATAAATGCTGGGTACGAAACAGTACTATATACTCTTTTGCAGTCGAAAAATGAGGACGTCGCCGAAGAAGCGGTTTGGACATTGGGTTTTATCATTCCGCTTTACGGTACGATCAGAGAGAAGTACAAAGTTGCAACAGGAGTCGCAAATATGCCTCTATTACCCGAACCATCCGTAAATACTTTAAGTAGTTAAACTGCTTATATCGAAATAATTATAGTATAATTATCTTTTATATCGCAGTTGCCGCTTTTGCGGGCTGTGACGTGGACCTTGTCTAGATTAGAACAACCAGCACAAGCTATAGACCAAGGATCGAAAAATTATCTACCTTTCATTATACAAATACTTACGTTCGAAGGTATATTTGTTGTGCATAAAATTAAATATGTTAAATTATCCATTAACGTATTGCTTTAGGAAACGAGGATGACTTGAAAATATTTTTGCGAGATTTGACATCTCTCACGAAAAATCATTCTGAGGATACGATTTATTCTGTCATGCAAACCGAAGGAGGTATTAAACAAATCGTGAATTTACTAGATGCAGACGATACCGGCAGCATACTGCTGTCATTACGTGCTTTGTCTATTATTGCTGATAGAAGTTATCAAAGGGTTAATTTAAAAAAGTTTTCATTTCGAAGTAATGTTTATTAATGAAATTTTTAATAGTCAAAAGCTTTGACCGAGGGTAATGTTTTATCTGCTCTCGCGGAGTTATTTAGTCACCCTCTTGCAATTATCCAGCGAGAAAATGTGAAGTGTTTGAAGAGAATAATTGAATTTGGGCAAGGACAAATTGCAGCTGTAATTGAGAGTAATATATGGCCTCTGCTATTCGAATTGATCACTAGTCGCGTGCGTGCACAAATTCAAAGTAAAAAAAGGGAAAACTTCATAATTGAAAAATTTGTTGATATATGTAGTCTGAAGTTGTTGTAATATATTCCGTATTTAACATACTTGAAATAATTGTGAGGAGGACTGAGCCTCAGCAGTTACTGTACTTCATAAATGCAGGAATTATACAAAAATTGTGTCAAATATTCACAGTTCCTTGCAAAAGGGACATTACCAACAGTATTCTTATCTTGGACTCAATATTATCGGTAATATTTGTTTTATTTTGCTTTTATTTACTATAAAATTTATTGTCTCTATAATTAGAGGGCTGATTTTTACCATCAACTTTCTCTCGCACTCCAAATCCTTAAAATTCACGGCTTGGACATGATTAAGGCGTTTACTCGTGATAACGATAAGGATTCTCCACTTTCCGACTTTGCTAAAAATTTGATGAAAACACATTTCAATGATGAAGTGAGTCGCTAAACTTGACTATTAAAGGTGTTTTTTTTTAATTAACAATGTGCTAATAATTTAATTTAGTTTCAGGCTTTGCAGGAAGAGAATCAACAACAAAACGGGGACCCAGAGAATCAAGATGGTGATGATCATGAGGAAATGCAACATGATGGTGAATAAACTCAATCTTATTCACTCAAAAAATTTTCCACATTTCCGCAGAATTGTGCAGTTGTTTCTCTTGTTAACGATATTAAACAAAAAAATAATTCAGGTTTTAACTTTTATTGCTTGCTGTATCAATTCTATACGTCAGTAACAATTAGAAACTGCATCTGATTAAGGTTTAAGTAATTACGTCACGAATTGGCTTCTGTAGTCATGCTACCAGAATGCGAAGAAGAAAAACGCTCGTGAATTTGCGCATTATTTCATCACACGATAATTTCTAATTGTGAATTTGTTTCTTCGAATCGAAATTTCCGTTGAATTATATGGAAATTTACGAGAAGATATAACAGAGATTTCTAGTGACTACGTGAAAGTTATTTCCATTTTTTTACAGTATAATTAATCGAGCATATGGATGTAGATAATCGTAAGCATTTTTCTGACTATTCAAAACTTAAGCTCATTTGCTTAAGATTTTTTAATTGTGACGTTTATGTTAAATATAGCCATGTTTGAATCACTGGAAAACGTTGTTAACCACATGAAATCATGTGAGGAAAATCTTCAATTACAAGCCACTCGACATCTTAAAAAATTAATTTCAACTGAAGGATCGCCAACCGTCGACGCGGTCATTAAAGCCGAAAATATCCTGCCTGAATTGATAAAATTTCTATATAAGGATGACAAGTAAACTATACTACAAAATCCGTCTATAACACAAATTGAAATATATTTTACAAGAATTTGTAACTTAATTTTAATTTTCTTATTAAGCCTGGAGCTTCAGTTTGAAGCAGTATCTGTGTTGGAATCTATAGCAGCTGGAGCCACGAAAAAAAACAACTCGGCTTTAATGAGTACTGAATGCCTTTCTGCCCTGGGTCATCTTTTATTGTCAACCAACTACGACGTAGCGTGTCAAGCTGTGTGGACAATTGGTTTTATCAATAGGCGCCCTGGGGAAATTTGCGAGTTTAAATTTGTCGTGACGATCGCGAGGATGCCTCTTCTAACTACAACTTGCGTAACTATTAAAATTTTTGTTAATTAAATGTATTTATTGTAGATAATTTACCATTTGTCGTTTTAATTTTAAAGTTACACCTACCTCTTTTAAAAGCCGTGGCTTGGGCTTTATATACCAATGTTATTGGTCTCCAATGTATGTGTTATTGTACGGTTGAAAATAAGTTAGAATTTTTACCAATATTTATTGATCTTTTAACATGTAAAACAGGTAAGATTAATTGTTGTCACGGATTTAAAAGAGTTGTTAATTATTGAATAATTTTACTACAGGTGAAAAAAACGTTGTGACAAGTGTTTGGAAGGAATTAACTACTGCACCGAAAAATGAGCCTGTTGAGATCGATAAAATCACGGATGGTGGAATAATTCCGCTTCTCGTGAACGCGCTAAGCTTTGATGACATTGGTTCGGTGATGTTAACTCTAGATGCAGTTAAAATTATTATTGAGAGTGAAAAACGGGTAATTTAGCAATTGTCTAACTTAAACAATAGAAGTTTATATGACGTTTTCCTTTTTAGGGTCAAGATTTACTCGATGAAAACATCGTTCCAACTGTTGCTGAATTACTTGACCATCCACGACTCAACATACAGGAGCAAGCTGGCGAACTTTTGGGTGTGATATCCGATTATTGCAATGTTGGTTTTATATCGTCCGTGAAACATTACAATTTAGTTCCAAAACTTATGGAAAAAATTGAACAGGTACATATCGGAAGATACTTATTATAAAATGCATTAATTCACTTGATTTTGTTCAGGCGGACGAAATTGTACGTGATCAAATTTCAGATGTTTTTATTAATTGCATAATGACAGATTGTTGCGATGTAAGAATACAATTAATACAAGCTGGCTTATTACAAGTATATTGTCGATCACTCGTCAAGGAAGACCAGTATCAAGCACGTTATACTGTGATTAAGTTGGCTATCATTTTTCGGGTAATGAATGTTAATTTTTCCTTCATGAAATTATAATTTATCCGTTTGAAAAGACCTGCAACCATTATAATGAATTGGAACTTGTACGATCGTCTTTGAGAGAAAATGGTGGATGGGATGAAATTAAATTTTGTCAGAATAGTCCGGACTTTGAAATTGCGAATCGTGCTTCTGAATTGATTGCTAAGTATTATGTCGAGTAAAGTAGCTCGGGGAAATGAGTATCTCTTAAATTTATTTCTACGCAGTGTATAGTACGTGGAAAAATAATATTACCGACAATAAAAAAAAATTGAATTTCTTTATTTACAATCGTCTCCAAGTACTAACACCAATTAGTATTTATTATAAAAAGGTTGTTATTCCTGCAGATCTCCAACTTATGCAGTCTTCAACACAGAAATTCAGATATATAAAAGATTGTAAAGTTACGTCACGAATTCGTTACCGTAGAAATTAGTTAACTGTGTTGACATAGATTGTTATAACGTATGCAGCATGCAACGGACGATGATTGTTAATTGAAGTTAAGGTTTAAATTTAGTTTGGAACTATCAATCATATATACTGAAATAAATTTGAACCACGACAAATTTTCCAAAATCGTGTCAATTTTGGCGCGCCAATGCAATAACATTTACCTGCGCGCGCCTATTAATCCAAAACAAGTTGGAGATTAGAAAAATAACAAAAGACACAGAGGTAATCTAACATATTTTGTAGTAATAAATTCATTGGTAAATCTGATTATTTATATGAATTTTTTTACCAGATGGAAATGGAAAGTAGTCGAGCTGAAGACAGCGAAAGAATGCTGAAAGACAAGACGTTTGAAGAATGTTTTAAACTTCGACATGTCCACCGAATCAGCGATGACGAGGTAAACAAAATACTCTTTCTGACTGATAATAATTTCAGCTAAAAATTATTACGATACATTGGTTTTTAAAGATTGTCAATACTTTCTCCGTCGACAAATGTGTTGAACATTTGAATTCGATCACCGTTAACCTTCAAATTCAATCGTTGTTGAAACTGAATAAAAACTTAATCCGGGAAGGATCACCTTTGATCGATGCCGTTATCGCTGCAGGAGTTTTACTCAACTTAAAAAAGTTTTTTAATGACTGCACTGAGTAATTCAAATCCAATTGCACTTAGAAAATTATACACTAATATTTATTCTGATACATTTAGTCAAATTCTCCAATACGAAGCTGCGTCGGCATTAAAACTGATCGCTTCGGGAACAGAAGCTCATTTGCGTGCTGTAATAGATGGTGGATACGAAGCAGTACTGTATACTCTTCTGCAGTCGAAAAATGAGGACGTCGCCGTGGAAGCAGTTTGGACGTTGGGTTTAATCATTCCGCTTTACGAAACGATAAGAGAGAAGTATAAAGTTGCAACAGGAATCGCAAATATGCCACTATTATCTGAACCATCTGTAACTTTACTTTAAGAAGTTAAACTGCTGCTTATCGAAATAATCAAAATAATTATTTCTCCCACTACAGTTGCCTCTTTTGCGGGCTGTTACGTGGACCTTGTCTAGATTAGAACAACCAGTTAAACAAGCCGTAGACCAAAGATCGAAAAATTATCTACCTTTCATTATACAGATACTTACGTTCGAAGGTATATGTTTGTTGTGCATAAAATTAAATATGTTAAATTATCCATTAATGTATTGCTTTAGGAAACGAGGATGACCTGAAAATATTTTTGCGAGATTTGACATCTATCACGAAATATTGCTCCGACGATAAAATTTATGCAGTCGTGCAAGCTGGAGTTATCAAACAAATCGTGGATTTGCTAGATGCGGACGATATTGGCATCATACTGCTGTCATTACGTGCTTTGTCTATTATAGCTGACAGAAGTTATCAACGGGTTAATTTAAAAAAGCATTCATTTCGAAGTAATGTTTATTAATGAAATTTTTAACAGTCAAAAGCTTTGACCGACGGTAATGTTTTATCTGCTCTCGCGGAGTTGTTTAGTCACCTTCTTGCAATTATCCAGCGAGAAAATGTGAAGTGTTTGAAGAGAATACTTGAACATGGGCACGGACAAATTGCAGCTTTTATTGAGAGTAATATATGGCCGCTGCTATTCGAATTGATCACTAGTCGCGTGCGTGCACAAATTCAAAGAAAAAAAAGGGGAAAACTTCATAATTGAAAAATTTGTTGATTTGTAGTCTGAAGATGTTGTAAAATATTCCGTATTTAAAATATTTAAAATGATTGTGGAGAGGACTGAGCCTGAGCAGTTGCGGTACTTCATAAATACTGGAATTATACAAAAATTGTGTCAAATATTCACGGTTCTTTGCGAAAGGCACATTATCAACTGTATAACTATGTTAAAGACAATATTACAGGTATCGTTAATATTTTTTTTGGGAGGGGTTTTCTTTAATTTACTTTAAAATTTATTGTCTCTATAATTAGAGGGCTGATGTTAACCACCAACTTTCTCTCGCACTCCCAATCGTTAAAATTCATGGCTTGGATATGATTAAGGCGTTTGTTGATCTGAACGAGCAGGAGTCTTCGCTTTCCTACTTTGCTACATTATTGATGAACACATATTTCAGTGATGAAGTAAGTCGCAAAACTTGACTATTAAAGGTGTTTTTAATGAACAGTGTGTTAATAATTTAATTTAGTTTCAGCCTTTGCAGGAAGAGAATCAACAACAAAACGGGGACCCAGAGAATCAAGATGATGATAATCATGAGGAAATGCAACATGACGGTGAATAAACTCGAGCTTTTTCACTCAAAAAATTTCCCACATTTCCGCAGAATTGTGCAGTTGTTTCTCTCATCACCTCATCACCTCAGATTTGAATATTAAACAAAAAATTAATTCAGGTTTTAACTTTTATTGTTTGCTGTATCAATACTATACGTCAGTAACAAAGAAACTGCCTCTCTGTTTAAAGTAATTACGTCACGAATTTGCTTCCAAAGCCAAGCTACCATAATGCGAAGAAGAAAAATGCGCGTGAATTTGCGCATTATTTCGTCACACGATAACGTAATTTCCAATTGTGAATTTGTTTCTTCGAATCGAAATTTTCGTTGAATTATATGGAAATTTACGAGAAGATATAACAGAGATTTCTAGTGACTACATGAAAGTTATTGCTATTTTTTTACAGTATAATTAATCGAGCATATATGGAAGTAGATAATCGTAAGCATTTTGCTGTGTCTATTCAAAACTTGAGCAACTTTTAATTGTGACGTTTATGTTAAATATAGCCATGTTTGAGTCACTGGAAGACGTTGTTAACCACATGAAATCGTGTGAAGAAAATCTTCAATTACAAGCCACTCGACATCTTAAAAAATTAATTTCAACTGAAGGATCGCCAACTGTCGACGCGGTCATTGAAGCCGAAAATATCCTACCTGAATTGATAAAATTTCTATACAAAGATGACAAGTAACTATAAATCAAAATCATCTATAACACAAATTGAATTATATTTTACAAGTACTTGTTACTTAATTTTCATTTTCTTATTAAGCCTGGAGCTTCAATTTGAAGCAGTATCTGTGTTGGAATCTATAACAGCTGGAGCCACGAAAAAACATACCTCGGCTTTAATGAGTACTGAGTGTCTTTCTGCACTGGATCATCTTTTATTATCAACGAACTACGATGTAGCGTGTCAAGCTGTTTGGGCTATCGGTTTTATCATTAGACGCTTCGGGAAAATATGCGAGTTTAAACTTATTGTAACGATCACGAAGATGCCTCTTCTAACTACAGCTTGCGTAACTACTAAAATTTTTGTTACAGTAATTATAAATATTTGTTGTAGATAATTTTATGTTTATCGTTTTAATTTTCAAGTTACACCTACCGCTTTTAAAATCCGTGACTTGGACTATATACATCATTGTTTGGGTTCTCCAAAATATACTTTATTCTACGGTTAAGAATAAGGATGCATTTTTACCAATATTTATTGATCTACTAACATGTAAATCGGGTGAGATTTAGTGTTGTCACGGATTAAAAGAGCCGTTAATTATTTTCAGATTTTATTACAGATGCGAAAAACGTTCTAACAAGTGTGTGGAAGCAATTAACAACTGCACTGAAAAATGAACCTGTTCAGGTCGATAAAATCACAGAAGGTGGGATTATTCCGCTTCTCGTGAACACGTTAAGCGCTGATGACGTTGGTTCGGTGATGTTAGCCACACGTGCAATTATAATTATCGTTGAGAGTAGAAAAAAGGTAACTCAGTAGTTATCTAATTAAATTAAAGAAAAAAGGTTTATATGGAGTTTTCCTTTATAGGATCAAGATTTACTCGATGAAAACGTTATTTCAATTGTTATTAAATTACTCGACCATCCACGACTCAACATACAGGAGCAAGCTAGCGAACTTTTTTATTCAATATCTAGCCACTTGTATTACATTGATGGTTTTATATCGTCAATGAAAAATTACAACTTAATCCCTAAACTAGTCGAAAAAATGGAACAAGTACAGATCGAACGACACCTAGTTTATAAGAACACTCACTCTTCATTTTGTTTAGGTTGACGAAATTGTACGATCTAAAATTTCAAGCTGTTTTATGCATTGCGTTCGTTGCGATTTGAGAATAGATTTAATACACGCCGGCTTATTACAAGCGTTTTGTCGATCACTCTTGAAGCCAGAACATGATGCATGGCATGACATTTGTATACTGAATGACATTTTTCAGGTAAAGAATGTTAATTTTTTCTTAATGAAATTGTAATTTATCCGTTTGAAAAGATCTGCGACCATTATAACGAATTGGAACTTGTACGATCGTCTTTAAGAGACAATGGTGGATTGGAGGAAATTAAATTATGTCAGAATAGTCCGGATGATTTGGTTGCGAGTAATGCTACTGAACTGATTTCTATGTATTTTGCCAAGTAGAGTGGCTCACGGAAATGAGTTTTACCATTTCTCATTTATACGACGCATAGATGAAAAAAATGATATTACTGGCAATAAAAAAAATTGAATTTTCTTATTTATAAAAAGGTTTAGATTGCAACATATCCTCAACTTTTGCTGTATTCAACCCAGAAAAATCTTGATAAGTTACGTCACGAATTCGTTACCATGGAAATTTGTTGTGTCTGTGAATTTGCGTGACACAGATCGTTACATAGTGCATGCACGCAACGCGACAATGATTGTCAAGTTAAGGTTTAAATTTAGTTTGGAATTAACAATCATTTACATTGAAATAAATTTTTGTAAAATCGCGCGTCAAAATTTGACGCGCTAATGCAATAACATTATCTGCGCGCGCTGTATTAATCCGATTCCCAAACACTTTGGAGATTAGCAAATTAACGGAAAAGACGGCAGAGGTAATCTAACATTGAATACGAGCAATAAATTCATTGTAAATCTAATTATTTCTATGAATTTTTTTACCAGATGGAAATGGAAAGTTGTCGAGCTGAAGAAAGTGAACAAATGCTGAAAGATAAGACGTACGAAGAATGTTTTACACTTCGAAATGTCCGACGAATCTGCGGCGACGAGGTAAACAAATTGCTTTGTCACTGATAATAATTTCAGCTAAAAGTAATTACTAAACGTTGGTTTTTAAAGATTTTCAATTCTTTCTCTGTCGACGAATGTGTTGAACATTTGAATTCGACCAACGTTAATCTTCAACTTCAATCGTTGTTGAAACTGAATAAAAACTTAATCCGGGAAGGATCACCGTTGATCGATGCCGTTATCGCTGCAGGAGTTTTACTCAACTTAAAAAAGTTTTTTAATGAATGCACTGAGTAAATCAAATCACAATTACACTTAGAAAATTATACACTAATATTTATTCTAATACATTTAGACAAATTCTCCAATACGAAGCTGCGTCGGCGTTAAAACTTATCGCTTCGGGAACAGAAGCTCATTTGCGTGCTGTAATAAATGCTGGATACAAAGATGTACTGTGTACTCTACTGCAGTCGAAAAATTAAGACGTCGCCGAAGAAGCAGTTTGGACGTTGGGTTTTTTCATTCCGCATTACGGAACTTTAAACGAGACGATGTACAAAGTTGCAACAAGAATCGCAAACATGCCCTTGTTTCCGAACCATCTGTAATTTTACTTCAAGACGTTAAACGGCTGCTTGTCGAAATAATCAAAATAATTATTTCTCCCACTACAGTTGCCTCTTTTGCGGGCTGTTACGTGGACCTTGTCTAGATTAGAACAACCAGTTAAACAAGCCGTCGACCAAAGATCGAAAAATTATCTACCTTTTATTATACAGATACTTACGTTCGAAGGTATATTTGTAGTGAATATAAAATTAAATACGTTAAATTATCCATTAATTATTTACTTTAGGAAACGAGGATGGCATGAAAGTATTTTTACAAGAATTGATATCTCCCACGAAAAATTTTTCTGAGGATATGATTTATACTGTCATGCAAACCGAAGGAGTTATTAAACAAATCGTGAATTTACTAGATGCAGACGATACCGGCATCATTCTGCTGTCATTGCGTGCTTTGTCTATTACAGCTGATAAAAGTTATCAATGGGTTAATTTAAAAAAGTATTCATTTCGAAGTATAATATGTTTACTAATGAAACATCTTAAATAATAGGCAAAAGCTTTAGGCGACGGTAATGTTTTACCTGCCCTCGCGGAGTTGTTTAGTCACCCTCTTGCAATTATCCAGCGAGAAACTGTGAAGTGTTTGGTGAGAATAATTGTATGTGGGAGAGGTCAAATTAAGGCTGTAATGGAGAGTAATATGTTGTCGCTGCTAATCGAGTTGATCATTAGTCGGGTGCGTGTACAAATTCACAGCGAAAATATGGAAAACTTCATAATTGAAAAATTTGTTGATTTGTAGTCTGAAGAAATTGTAAAATATTCCGTATTTTACATGTTTTTAGTAATTTTGGAGAGGACTGAGTGTCAGCAGTTACTGTACTTTATAAATGCAGGAATTATACAAAAATTGTGTCAAATATTCACAGTTCCTAATTGCAAAGAGCACATTACCAATAGTATTCTTATATTGGACTCAATATTATGGGTAATATTTGTTTTGTTTTGCTTTTATTTACTATAAAATTTATTGTCTCTAATTAGAAGGCTGATGTTCACCACCAACTTTCTCTCGCACTCCCAATCGTTAAAATTCACGGCTTGGCTATGATTAAGGCGTTTGGGAATGATCAGGATTCTAAACTTTCCAGCTCTGCTAATGATTTTCTGATAAGACATTTCAACGATGAAGTGAGTCTAAACTTGACTAAGTTGGTTTTTAATTGCAATGTGCTAATAATTTAATTTAGTTTCAGGCTATACAGGGAGAGAATCAACAAGAAAACGAGGACCCTGAGAATCAAGATGATGATGATGATGAGGAAGAGCAACATGACGGTGAATAAACTCGAGCTTCTTCACTCAAAAATTTTCCCGCATTAATTCTGCAATTATTTCTCTTGCTAAATCATCATCTCAGATTTGAATATTAAACAAAAAATTAATTCAGGTTTCAACTTTTATTGCTTGCTTTTTCAATGCTGCGACAGTTTCAAAGAAACTGCATCTCTGTTTAAAGTTTAAGAAATTACGTCACGAATTTGCTTCCATAGTTACGCTACTGAAGAATGCTGGCCTCTGGCGGCACACTTTGAAAATATTTTCCGATAAAAATGGACTCGTTGTGCTAGGTGCTAGTAGATCTCTGTTTTCTTCGTAAATTTGTCCGTGCGACCTTCATCACTGTCAGCCTGAAGCATATTTGAATCACCACCGTTTCTGTAGTTGTAGTTTTTAGCTTTAAAATGTCGGTTTCTGAAGTTGAACGTTTGTTTTCCGAAGATGAACGCTTGGTTTCGATTAGAAATCATATTTCTAGCTACCCAGATTTTCCTAAACCAGGCATACTCTTTAGGTAAACGCGGTTCGGTACGATAATGAACGACTTTTTGTAGTAAATATTTACGTAATTTCATTTAAAGCCTTGTTAATTTTATTTCCTAGTAACTAACAGTTTTTGTGACTTAACTCACAGTCAGTTTTTCTTATCGTTTATTTTAACTAATACCGTGTTTATTTTTGCAGGGACATTTTCCCATTATTTGGTCAACCTCAGTTGATAAATGATGTTTTGTCTCTAATGAGCAATTACATATCGAAACATTGCGAAAAAGTAGACGTAATTGCTGGAATTGAATCCAGAGGATTTCTTTTTGCTGTGCCGTTAAGTTTGAAGTTAAACGTGCCATTTGTTCCAATTCGTAAAAAAGGAAAATTACCTGGTGAGACTGAACATGTGACATTCTCGTTGGAGTATGGCGTTGTAAGTGTGACATACACAGAATGTTTAATATCATTACAAATTTTCTTAAATTTCAGGATTCAGTTGAAATGCAAAAAAATGTCATCAAAGAAGGACAAAATGTTGTTATTATCGATGATCTTTTAGCTACTGGTGGTAAGTTAGTTAATTATTGATGTTAAACTACTCACTAACTAAAAATTTTCTTTAAAGGTACGTTGGCTAGTGCGTGTCAGTTAACTGAAAAAGTAGGAGGAAAAGTTGCTGCTGCTATAACCGTGATCGAGTTGTTGTCATTGCAAGGCAGAAAAAATGTGAAGTACCCGTTACATTCCTTATTGGAGTACCCGTGAGATAAATCCACGATTAGAAAATTATGTTTATGTGTGGAAGGAAAAATGTGATTGCTTTTTCAGCGTAAAAAGGCAATAAGAAAAAAATGAGATATTTGTGTATTAATAAAGTACAATTTTTATTTTTAATTTATTTTGTTTTTATTTCGAGAATACAAATAACATTTTCAAAGTAGAAGTGTAGAATCACACGTGCTCAAGGGATAATCTTCAGAACATTTAAAAAATTAAGGTAAGACATTGCAAATGTGAGTATCACTAAAGTGTTGTATACCATTTAATTTACTCCTCCTCGTAACGCCAAAACTAAATGTAAAACTGAACCGCCTTGAACTTTGTAATCCGCAGCAGTTTTCTCATCATTCCTGTAACACAAAAAGGTATTTAATTCACAGTACTGCATGTTTAAGCCACGTATATTTCAACACACATTTGTTTTCCACTAAAAATTAACCGTTGCTGGGCAGGCGGAATTCCTTCTTTCTCTTCAACACGTTCTTTGATTCGTTCCACCTTTAAAACCATTGTGATTAACAACGATAAATTTATCTTTTGTTAGTATTGTACCTTATCCGTGGGTTCAATATCAATCTCTATCTGTCAATGTACGAAAAAATAAATGATTAAGAAACACAATGCACATTTCGAGAGATAACTCACTTCTTTCCCAGTCAGCGTCTGATATGGTTTCAGTAAAACAAAATCAAGATTATTAAAACATTAATATTCAGCCAGCAGAAAAGACGATTTAATTATAACATTACCTTAACTTTGATCAACATTTTGTTACTATTCTGATACCGCTCGAACACAATTTAATAACAAACTGCGTTGAAACAAACCGTACGTAGATGACATCTGGTGGCAAAAAATATTCAATATCGTGATCACTCGCGACATCTTGCGGTGAATTATTCGACTAGACGAAGCGTCGTAACATTTCACACCTACCTCCGAATTTTTGGCACCGTGTTACGCCGGTATTTCAATTATTAATTATGTACAAATTTTGTTGTTCTGGTAAGCTCAAATTTAGTATCGGTTTAATACGTGTTGGCTGGTTGCATGCAGCACGGCGAACGGTGCCACGCTTAAAAGAATTTTGCGATTTCGCTCGGAAACGAACCACATGTTCACCTGTGTTTGGTATATACTATTAATTATTTCTACCGTACTTATCAGTACAAACTTTACTCTTATCAAAATTATTAAATAAGTTTTTAATATACCAAAAAAAAAATCTATCTTTGTAAATTTTACAACTAAAGTTTGCAATTTAAAAAATTGTAAATTAATATATTTTATATTTGTCTTTACAGTAACTGGACAAGTTTAAGAAAATTATCACAGCCGTGTCAAGTTTCCCACCCCAACCGACGATGTAATGTTACGCCGGCGATACAAAAAGACATGATGGAAGAAATGAATAACAGATGGTACAAGAACAAACTAGCAGGTGATAAGAGGAAAAGAAAACAGTAGAATAAATTTGCGAGGGTAGGGATAAAATCTGCTCGAGTACAATCATCACTATGTGAATCGTTTGGCAGTTAAAACTAGAGGAGGGGAAAAATTCGAATGTAGTCTTTTTTTTAAAGTTATATCACGTTTCACGCTTTAAATTAACATTTAGCGTGATTTTTTTTTTCTCTTTCAATTTTTTTTTAAATTTTTTTTTTTTTTTAGTAACTAGACGCATGCGTTACGGTCACTTGAGTAACAGCTGCGGTGGAGTTTAGGAAGCCTTGATTATCTCCAAACGTAAACACAGTGTTCAAAATTATAAACGTGTGGACAATGTTTGTTTAAATTCTTGAAACCCCTTCCCGTACCGATTTAATAACTCAGCTTTACGATAAATCCATCCCAAGACATGTGTTGCGCACATGTAACTGCAGGGCCTACTTTAGATTCAACTCATTACTTGAATTTATGATGCCGTTTAATTAAATCAAAAGCTCTCGTGGGTGCTCTAACTTGCCAATTTTTATTTTCCTATACTTAATTATCCTAGTGATAACAGTGATGTCACCAAACGCGTGTATGAGTCGTGGGACAAATATTTACATTTTTTTATTGATATTTTTTTTGTGTGCTCATTTTCATTCGGTTTAAATTTTTCAGTGCTATCTCTCGAATGGATGTTCGGGTGCGGTATTTTCTTCGTGAAGAATCGCGTTTCTATTCAAACTTGACGTCTCCGTGTCACGTCACAATTTCACACGAGGGGAAAAATACAGTAGCATCTGCAAATCACTGCGTGAGTCTGATACATTTTTTATTCGATTTTCCTTTGTCCTTCAATGCGGTTTCCAGTTTCTCTACATTTCAACCTCCAAATTCAATTCTATAATAGTTAAAATATACTTAAAATTTATGTATTATTCCTTTTCGGTTAATAAATCGAATATTCTTATCTTAAATCTCTAAATTTCAAAACACTCACTTCATAAATCAAAATCAAAAAATCTTAAATTTAAAAATTAAACAAACTACAACCTTGACCGACTCACGCAAACAAGAAAACTCATCTTTACATTTAGTTTTTGTTATTATGAAAGAAAACCGACTTCCGATTGCTTTTTGTATTCTTGATATACAGCAAAAAAGCTTTGAAGATGGTTTACTCTACTATTGAGTTGTTAAGTGGCGTCGAGTGGTTTATTGAGATGTCTGAAGAGCTCTTAATTATTCAATTAAGTAGTTAATGGATTACGAGATTAGTCCACACTAGTCTATTGTAGTCAATCTATTTATAGAAAGAACAACATTTATTTTTTATTTATCTCTCATTCCCCAAAATCGATCTAATTTTTCTATTTGAAAAATTGAATTGAATGACGTAGAAACCTTTCACATCGACGAGGGGTGAAACGATATAAATTACTTTAAGACAAAATTAGCTCGAGCGCGTGAATTTTTTATTTAGTATACTCCACTTTCCCCTCATCTGTCTCACTATGAATGCATCTTGTCACCAAGGAAACAACCTCCCAAAAAAAAAATTCGAGGACCTGTACTGTATTAAAATCTTAATAATTCAAAATTTTCAAACCAACGACGCCATTTTAATTTTCAATCAATAGATCGATTTATTCACTTTATTTATCCACTCTGTTTGAAAAACAAAACCAATTTAAGTACCATCGTCTTTGTCAGTTGAGGAAAAAGTGAATTCATATTCCCGAACCTCCCCGTCAGCGAATGAAACGTTCGAAATTCACCCCTCACTTTTGCCTTTGGAGGTTGTGTTTGAAGTTGAAGAGTGCAGAGCGGTGCAGCCGATACTACGAACAGTATTTTCCAAGTTTATTTCTCATCTATACACACGCACCATCATGGATGGGAATCAGAACATTTTAAGTTGAATCTTGCGAGAGACGAACGGAGATTGTTTGCGTTTACAAGGCAAGTTTTTTAATGTACCGTACCGGTAATGTGTGTTTGTGTCACTCGGGTATTTCCCCCCATATTTAAACGAGTTGATTCAGATGTAGAAGGGGTATTTTATTTTACCCTCGCGGTGTTTTATCCCTCGTCCTCTGTGATTACTCATGAAAGATAGTGAGAGAGCCATTTTTTGAGTTTTATTCCTTACTCATCATTCCACCATTGATTCGGACCAGACGCACGTTGCTTCTTCTGCTCCATCTTCTGTCACTTAACAAGATTTTTATACCGAAATATTTCAAGGTTGTTGTTGTTTGTTTTTATTTAAATCGTGATTCATTCACAGTCTAGCTAAAAATATTGATATTTTGGACCGGGAAGTTTCGTGTCCCGCGCGCGGTTTTTGGAGCGGTATAAGGTAGGCTTAAACTTGAAATATTTTCCGTTAAGTTTTTAATGACATTGTTTTTTGTTTGTAAAAATTCAACCTTGATCTGCTTTGATATCTTCCGTAGATTAGACAGAGTGCAAGGTTGATTATGCAGGAAAGGAATTGTGAGATTACGTAATTTATTTATAGTGTTTGGAGTTATTATTTTTCCCGGCGTTTGTTTTGTCACGCGCCGAATAGCGTTATTAGTTTGGGGAGACGTGAGCTGCATCTAATATGAAGATAATTTACTATCTTAAATTATATCACGCTCCGCATGATTACGTCATCATTTATTATAGCTTTTGTACGAAACAAATCTTCATCTACCTCTGAAATCTTCAAACTCAATACTAACCTTGAAAAGGTTAAGGAAAGAAATTCTTTCGACGTTGCTTCAAAAATCTTGATTTTAGTTTTAAAAAATTCAAAACATCTAAATCAATACCTTTTATTCTTTTACGGAATACAAAAGAAATATTGATTTAGTATACGTCTAATCTCAAAATGCAGTTGTTCTCTTGAAAAACTAAATTACTCGAACCACCATTTTGAATTATTTACTTGAAAAAATTTAAAAATGCATAACTATCTTTTTCAATAGAACACATCCGTTTTATAGTAACTATTTCTACTTTCTAAACCTGATTACTCCTTTCCGGCTCCCTTTCATTAAAAAGAATACCCGAAGAGCAATAAAAAGCCAAGCCCATGTCTTATCAATCCAGTTTGAGACACATTCAACAACGCTCGAAAGAGTTAAAGCACACTACAAACTATAAACAATTCACTCACTAGTGGTATTTATTTAAGGAAACACATTTAAGATAAAAAGAGAATGCGAGGAAGCGGTTTGGGGTCGTTTAGGTGAAGTGATCTGTGATAGGATAAGTGTCTTTTGCATAGAGGAGGAGACATCTGGCTTCTGGGAATTGAAAAGCCCTGTGTGTGACGCTTGCAGGGGGTTAGTGTTCCAGACGCGTGCCGTTGCCCAACTCCTTGGATAAGGGGGAGATGGGGATAATGTGGTGGTCTAAATGGTGAGGTGAAGAAATACTCCCTCTTTCACAGCCAGCTGTCGGTGGGGACTTGATTTTTGTAGAGTCGTCGTCGTCGTGTCGCTTGGAAATAGACGACAGCCGGCTTCAGTCCTGGGGTGGGTCCAGACTCCAGAGAAAGGTTTTGTCCCCTCCCTCGGATTATTCTGAGTGACATTGGAGACTGGAGGGAGTAAATCTCCTGGAGAGAGAGAGAGAGAGAGTTAGGTGCTTCTTTTTAATATTTTATATCGTTTTTTAGAAAGGTTTTTGAAGTTTGGTTGTAGATTTGTAGTATAATGTGGTGGTTTAGATTTGTAGTGAATTAAATCCCGTAAAAGGAAAAAATAATTGTAAAATAAAAATAAAATAAATCACCGCTCGGCAATTGATGGGTGTTAGTCATCCCCTTTTACAACGATATGATTACCCTCCCTCAATAGCCGTAAAGGAAAGACCGAGATTAAAAACTCATTTTATTATCGTGGATTGGTGCAGGTTGAATATTATAATTGGGATTTTGTGTAATGTATACAAAAAAAAGTTATAACGGGAGATTGTAAATTGAGTGCTGTAATTTTTATTTTGTGATGTAATATTAATTACATGGTTTGAATATTGAAAAAAAAGTTTTTAAAAAAAATGTTGAAAATGTATATTAGTTGAATTTCCTGGTTGGGGAGCGTTAATGAATAAGGTTTGATGTGACGTATGATAAATTAAGGGATCAAAACAGAGGATAATTGTGATACTAGGCGTATTACTTATTCCAACCCCTCGTGAAACAGATGGTGGATAAAATGTAAGGGATAGTACTTCAATTGGAGATTAGTGGATGTTTGTAAATATTAGGTTGTTTTTCTGACATGTCTAAGATTTTCCAGGTCTGAGAAATTGGTTTTTTAGTGAGTTGTTTTAAGATGTGTTTATAAACTTGATGATTTCGGTAGTGGGATGTTTTTATTTTGGTTAAGTAAAAAAAGTAGGTTTGTAGAATCGATTACCCTTTTATTTTACGCACATTTCTATGTGATGAAAAATTGGTTTGACTCCGAGATGGTTGCCTTGGAAACTTTGTTTACTGAACTTATTTTCCAGCATTAAAATTAGAAACAAAGCGAGGATGAAATTCATACAGCAGAGATAATCGGTTTACTTTAGACTTGATTCGTCAATACCCAAAGTAGGAATCCATGCTCACTATCTAATCCCTGATTTAATGTAATGAATCAATGATTAATAGAGTAACCAGACTCCAAATCGTCATTGGTAATTAGCGAATTTGAGTTGTGCGAAACGCAGCTGCCAAAATGAATTCTTTCCGTCAACAACAACATCACCATATTTTCTTTTGGAGCAAAAAAAAATTTTTTTTTTGCTCATTTATTTTCTTAAGTCACTCGTTTATTTTTACAAAATATCTGCTTCGCGTTAAAGTGTAACGATTATTTTTAAATCTAAGGGTAATTCAAAAAAGCATAGCAAATTGAAGGCAGTGAAGCAAAACTAAAGTTATGCGTTACCTACTATGATGTCCTACTGTGAGCGCGGGTTGTTTTACTGTATATTCACCCCACAAAATGTATTTTTTATACTCTATTTTCATAGGAAACAAAAGCAAATTTTGGCACATCTCCTGCTTATGAATTGACCGTCCTTTTCACAATGAATTGGTCACGCACACAAAACAACCGAGCCAACCTGAACCGAAAATATTTTTTTATCAATTTTTTTTTTAGTTGTGAACTAGACTCCATCCAGTCGTCTTCCTGTGAAATTTTTTTCATGCGAGTCACACAGATTTATTATATGGGAGATGCACTAAATTAAAACGAATGTAGCAGTTTCGAATGTCGCGTTATGGATAAACAAACTTTTATTTATTTACTTTTTTTGTGGTTTGAAAGTAACAACGTGTAAATAGAAACATTTTTCAGTGTTAATTGGTTGCTAATTTATAAATTTCTTTGTTTTTGTAGATTGAATGTTTGGTCTAAGAGAAAATGTGGTTGAAGAGTTGGGTTTTTGTTCACGGGATGCTCCTCATCCTCGGCCAATCTGGATCGTCATCGCCTCCAGGAAATCCTCTTTCTCGTTTTGTGAACACGCGCAGCTTTCCTGCACTAAATCTCACATCAGCTGATCAAGTACTGAGATTAAGTTTGCCTAATTCCCACTTAAACGGCAAGGTGTTGAAACGAGATCCGTAAGTACTTTGAACATCATGTTTTTAAAACCACAAAAAACTAAATTTGTTTTGACCTTTCACTCTTAAAAGACACTAACATTAATTAAACGGTTTTTTTGTGGGGAGAAAGAGATTTAAGTGTTTTGCTCATTTTTTAACATTAAAACCTCTTATCAAATTACCAAGGGTGGAGGACAAATTTGCTTTCTATGGTATGTGATTTTTCTTTATGCTACATACAACTTCCAGGTGGCGTAGAGCATTTCCAGAATGGCGCCAGCTGTCTTGCATCTGTCACAAAATTCACACATAACAGTACTCACCGCCAAATTTTTTCACCAATTTATTAAGGTCGTTAAAAAGAAAAAATCTATTGATATAAACAAGAACTGATACCACATGTTGAGTGTACTATTCAAGGGGAAAAAATAACGTGGGATATTTTTTGTTGTGGGAAAAAATTGTGGGGGTAATCAAAATAATTACAACCATAAAACATCAGAAACAAGAGTTTGTGGAGTTATTTTTTAAGTTGAGTGTAATAGATAAATGTTTTTCTTGCAGAACGTACTTTATCGTCGCTTCTGATGTTCTTCGTCCGGGACATGTTTATAGAGTGGCAGTGCATTTATTGGATGTTTCTTCACAAATCACTGTCAGAGTTTCTATTCATACGAACGGCGCTGAAGTGCTGCATACATCGAAAAAATGTCAAGCGTTCTTTCCTGAATTGCTTGAAATCGAAGTATGATGATGATTTTCGGTTGATTAATGAGATTAATTGATTTGATGATAAATTGTATTTTAGGTTCCAATTAATCTTAGTCCTGCTAGTTATAAATTGAGAGTAGAAGGCAGTATTGATGGTGTTCTTGGAGGAATAGCATTTTATAATGAAACTTTTCTTCACTTTTCTAACCGATCCATTACTGTACTTATACAAACAGATCGCCCTTTTTACAAACAAGGACAAACAGGTGAGAGGGAGGGAAAAACACTTTGTGTAATGTTTGTCAAGTTATAACCAGTTTTTTTACTTATTTTGTTAGTTTTTTTCCGTGCCTTGCCCATTAACACCGAATTGAAAATCTTCAATAACCCGATTGATATTTACATGGTCGATGCTATGGGCGTCATCGTTAAACGATGGATGTCACGTCATAATAGCCAAGGACCTATCAGTTTAACTTACGAATTACCCAAACAACCAACATTTGGAACGTGGACAATTCGCGTTGTTGCTTATAGCCAGTTAGAAGAAGAAAAATTTTTAGTCGAAGAATATTGTGAGTAATAATTTTCTGTAAAATTTTGAACTATCAACAACATTTTCCGTCTTCCCTCAAACAAAAATAATAGACGAACCTCCATTTGAAGTAAATGTGAACCTTGCTCCTTTCTTGGAAGAAATAGATGACAATGTGCAGGGATTCATCGAAGCGAAGTAATTTTTTTTTGCTTTTTTTTAATCCGTAAATAATCTATTTTAAAGAGGTTTTCTAAAATGATTAAATTTTAAAAATTGGCAGTTACACGAATGGTTTGCCAGTCAAGGCAAACTTGTCTATTCATCTGTCAGTTCATCCTCCAAGAGTTGGTTTTAGTCACGCTAAAAGCGATCCAGCGATAGAAGAGTTTATCGAGGAGGTGAAATCTTTCATTAGCACTTAAATTTAAAATTGCTTGTGCTGACATACGTGTATTTCGTAGTTTAATGGGATCCATTACTTTAAAATTCCAATGTGGAAACTGGATTCACTCGCTACCAAACTCGAAGGAATGCAAGTTACAGTGGCAGCTAAAGTTGGAGATGAAGTGACCAACAAAATTATGGAAGGATTTTCTTCAACGTTGATTGCTCATGGCGAGCTAACATTAAAATTTTTAGGCACTCAGCCGCAAGTATTCAAAGCTGGCGCTCCGCTTAATACATTTGTAAATATGCCTTGTGTTACATGTAAATTCGATTTTATTTAAAATTTATGTAAATTTTGTCATTTATAGGCAGTAGTATCATATCACGATAATTCGCCTCTGCCTTTTTATCGATTAAACCGGCATAAATTCGAATTGCTTCCTACAATCATATACCAAGACGGATATAAGCAACCTTTAGAAGCGAGGTTTGTGAAGATGTTAAGCGATCAATTGGGAATTTGGCCAATTCACATCGATTTAATGTCAGAGCCTGCTGTCAGCGAAAAAAGACTAAATAATATTAAATATTTGAAGTTAGAGGTACGAGCATGAGGTTTATTAATTTATAAATAAAAATATTTTAATTGAAATTTTTTCTTTACTTTTTGATACAGGCCAAATACCAAGATAATTTTGGAAAATCTGCTCGCGCTGAACTTTTAGTTTTAAATTACTTTTCACCTAATAATAACCATCTTAGTGTGAGCACAAGTACCAAAACTCCTCAGGTAATGTTAAAATTGTTAATGAAATTTATTGAATAATTAACTGGTTTTAACAGGTGGGCGAATACATAGTGTTCCACGTGAGAGCTGACTTTTACTTGCTGGAATTTTATTATTTGGTTAGTTAATAGTAACGATTTATTTATTCTTGTTAAGGTTTTAACACTAGTATTGAATTTTTCTAGCTAGTAAGCAAAGGCATAATTTTATCCAGTGGAAGCGAGTCAATAGTTTCCAGTATACGCACGTTTGCAATTACAATTTTACCATCGATGGCTCCCTCAACTACAATTATAGTTTACTATGTTAGCTTGGATGGCGATGTAGTTGCAGACAGTCTTACATTCCCAGTGAATGGATTGTCTCACACCACCGTGAGTAAATTAATTTACCGAAAAAGAACAAATTTGCTTAATGAACTTTAATGATTATTTTATTTTCTAGTTTAATCTAACTCTAAAGAACCACAAGTCGAGCAATACTGTTGAATTAATTGTGAAAGGAAAACGAAATTCTTTTGTGAGTTTATCAGCAATACCCAGAGAACTGTATCTAATGCAAGGATCCAATGAGATGACGCGGCATTTCGTAAGTTTGGCAGATTTCGAGTTTTCAAAATTAACGCTAACTTTTTTATTAATTTATTTACTTAGATGTTGGAACAAATGAGCCAGTTTGATAATGATAGAAACATATCTCAACTACACAGGCATGTTTGGATGTCTCGACAGGGTTTTCAGAGTCGTGAAGCTCTGTTTCCGGCATTTAGTTATGCTCCTGACTCTAATCGAACTTTTGCGGTGATTAATTTATTTACTTCGATATTGTACTTTTAAACTATAACTTTAAGTATCGTTTAACTTTGATTGTAGTTTTCTGGTCTGTCAGTTTTTACAGACGCGAATATGACTACTATTAACGGTGAGTATCGTTTGGAATACATTGTGTAATTCCACAACAAATGGAATAAATTTTTTAAAATTAAAATTTAGATAATTGTGAAGCGGATGATCTTCAACAGTGTTTGTCTGGAGGTTGTTACGAGATTAAGCAATACTGTGATGGTAAACGAGATTGCGACGATGGATCGGATGAATCCGATTGTGAGTCTAGAATATTACTTGTAAAATCGCTTCAGTACTGATAGGTAAAATAATCTGTTGCAGGTCCTGTGAAAAATGTATTTTTTCTGCGACCTTGGCGATTATACCGACACAATCACGCTCGAAATAATTATGAAAATAGTTGGTTATGGAAAGTCATAAACACCGGGTAACCAAATTTTTTTTAGCAGTTTTAGTACAACAGACACTAATCCAGATATACTTTTCAGACCTCGAGGACGTGCAGCGTTTAATTTAACTTTACCAGAACGACACGAAGATTGGATGCTAAGTGCCTATTCTTTAAATGAAAAAGTTGGATTAAGCGTGACAAATAATCCGATTGAGGTATTTAGAATCATTGCTTTTACAGTTGTTCTAATATTTGTTTAAATGAGACTTCTTTAGTATTTACATGAACCGGCATTTTATATGACTTTGGAAATGCCAACGAGGTGCAAGTTAGGGGAGCAGTTAGGACTCAGAGCAACGGTGTTTAACAACGAACGGGTAGAAATTCAGGTAACGCTTAAAGAATTGGAAATGATGGTCGGAAAATAATTACATTTATTTTGCTAGGTTGCTGTGATATTAGCCAGTACTACTGATTACGTGTTTATTTCCATTTTTAATAATTCCGAAATTAACGATAAAATGCACAATAAAAATGGACCTCATTCGAATGACGAACATCATCATTACATTACCGTAAGTATTCAAAACTGATCGTTAATGGCTGAATTTTACTGAACTTTTTATATTCGCAGATTAAATCAAAAGATGCAGTTGCCAGTCACATTCCAATTTTGCCTCTGAAATTGGGAGAAATTAATATTACTGTAATGGCGCAGACAGCAAGTGAAAAATTCACAGTGACTAGACCGTTGAAAGTTGAAGTCAGTATAAAAAAATTATTTATTGGTTACTTTAAAACGTCAACGTTAATTTAAGAAAACAATTTTTTTTTGCTTGCAGCCAAGTGGAATACCACAGCACAAGCACACGTCCGTTCTTTTAGATATGAATAATCGTGCCTACCTCATTAGTTATTTTGATCTTAATTTAAACAGTACGCCTTTAATTCCTAATCGTAAGGAACGTGCTTACGTCTACAGTTCCAACGTTGCTCATTTTTCAGTTTTTGGTGAGTACAATTAAAATAAAACTAAACAAACATTGTATTACATTATCTTACAATTTAGGGGACGTTGTGGGACCACCCTTTCTTTCCGTACCTATTAACGGATCGGTGCTTCTAAAACAACCAAATGGATGTGCTGAGCAAAATATGTTTGATTTTGCCATCAATCTTTACACTTTAAAATACATTAGAATGTCCAATCAGCGAGATTTGGCTGTGGAAAAAAAGATGTTTCATTACATGAACTCACGTAAGACGAATTGCAAATTTATGTTTTGGTAATTGATATTGATTTTAATTTACACTTGTGCGTGTATACACTTGTTCAGTTTATGCCCAACAACTTAGCTATCTTACGCCAGAAGGTGCGTTTAAAACGTTTCGTTGGGGAAGTCAGCCAAGCGTGTGGTAAGTTTTCTGTTCTGAAAATAATATTTTAAACAAAACTGTTAACAAAAGTAATTTCACAGGTTGACAGCGTTTAGTGCTCGAATATTACAAGAAGCAAATAACAAAGATTGGGAAAACTACATGCGTATTGACGAATCATTGATCTCACGTTCAGTAGCGTGGTTGTTGCAATTCCAAACACCTTATGGTGCTTTTATCGAGTCTTCCGTGTACCCGTTTGGTGACAAGATGAATATATCCGTGAGTAAATAAAAGTTTGTTTACTGTTAAACATTGACGGTAAATTTTTATTTGCAGTGTTGTTTACAGAAAGATGAGAGCAACGATCCTCCTCGATATCGAAATGTTTCCTTAACTGCTCATGTTGTTTTGACTTTGCATAGTGTCAAAGGTTTACGCGGAGTAAGTAAAGAAAATTATAGTAAACACGATGGCATGTATTTATAGTTGTTTATTTAACAGCCAATTGGCATCAGTGCTACAAAGGCAAAGAACCTGGCTACAAACTACTTGGAAAGGATGCTACGAATTGTTCAGAAATATAAAGATCCGTACGAATTAGCGATTGTAGCGTATGCCCTGACAGTAGTTGGCAGTCCAGTGGCAGATGAAGCGTTCGATATTCTTGGCGGGAAAGGGAGAGAAATAGGTGAGTAGTGGAAAAATAGTTTTAATGTATTAACAAAAACATGATCTAATTAATATATTTTTTATAAATTAACTGTCGAATGATTTGTTAAAACGGTGCACTAATCTGTGTTGTTTTCATTGTATTGACCTTCAATGCTGATGTTGTATTTGTCGCATTTGTCTTCAGGAGGTAGGTAACTTAGAAAACAAACTGTAAACGTCATCATTCTCGCACCGCTCTGCACTTAATTGTAAAGTGACACTGAATAGTTTAGCCATCCTGATCCACTCATTTACTTCTAAATGAACGCATGAACACGGCGTATTAATGTTGGGAAATGAGAATAGTTTGTGGTGTGATTGGTGCGTTGTATTACTGTGGTCATCTGCATCGATTTCTTTTCATTCTTTGCTTTGGAATACTTTTATAACTTGACTTTACACATTTGCAAATTTAAATCTTGATTAATTAATTAAACAATATATTTTATTCGTAGATGGAATGTTGTACTGGGGTCGAGAAGAAATTTTGCCTCCAAAATACAACATCGAAAGTAACAAACCATATTTACAAGCTCGATTACCTTCTCGTTTCGACACGAGCAACATTGAGACTACAGCGTATGCGTTGATGGTGTTCGTGGCTCATCGTGGACTCTTACTGGAACCCATAGTTGAATGGTTAAATTTTGGGCGGATGTCGGCCGGAGGGTGGATCTCCAATCAAGTAATGTTTAAATTGATTTGTTAAGAGTCCGAGATCATTCTACAACACGGAAATTTTTAATTTTAGGATACATTGGTAGCATATCAAGCGCTGTTGGAATATTCCGCACGATTTTCCAAGCATGATGAAACGGATATTTCTATTGCCGTTGATTCGTCTTCATCGCCTGGATTTGAAAAAATCTTTCATGTGAACAAGGATAATTTAGGCCAATTGCAATCGGTTCAGGTACAAATTCTTTCTTATTTTACCGCAGTTTACGCGCTCAACAGTTCACACATTTCGTTGTTTGATTTTAGATTCCAAACGCTTGGGGAACTGTACGTTTAGTCGTTAAAGGTACAGGAATGGCCGTAGCTCAGTTATCGCTCGATTACAACGTGGAATCGGCTGAGTTTCTAACTCAACCGCCTATTCCTTCATTTTCTGTCGTCGTTGACGCTAAGTACGATGGGCGCAATGCTTCACGTATGAGAATCAGATCGTGCCAAAGGTAATACTGAGTATATTAGAGAAAATTATTTTAATGTTGAGAAAGCTGAAAAATTATCGTTACAATTATTTTGCAGATGGATTGCTGTGAATGATAGTGACATATCCGGAATAGCAGTTTTGGAATTAGAAATTCCGACTGGATATCATGTTTTTCAGAAAGATTTAAATAACTATGTGACCTCTGGAGTGGTGCTTAAACTAAAAGATGCCATGTTCCAAGACAGAAAAGTGACCATGTACTTCAAAAATGTAAGAATATGTTAATTTCTATTTATTTGAAAAAAGAATAGTTCTCATTAACGGTTTTTTTTTTGCCCTGAAGCTTGATACCAAGGATACGTGCATTGATATAGTTGCTGAACGAATTTTACCTGTCGCTAATTTAACTAAATACCTGGGAGTAAAGGTTTATGATTACTATACCCCAGGTGAGTCAGCGTAATTTTTGTAAAATGAATTTATGCGCGTGTTTAATATTGCAAGAGTTAAATTAATTTTTAAATCTATTATAGAACGATTTAATGAGTCGCTGTTTGAAACTGCAATTTTACACGAGTTGAACATTTGTCAAGTGTGCGGTTCGTACGAATGTAAAAACTGTTTCGCCGTCGATTCTGCCGCAGTCATCATCGAAACATGGAAACTGCTAGTCTTCACAAGTGTTGCCTTACTCTTTGCCTTCAATGTGTGACATCGAGGTGAATTATCGTAACCAAAATTTAAAATTTAAAATTTAAAAAAAAAAAGATAATTCAAAAGGTTTATCAAACTGAACTGGACTAGTCAAACTAAAAAATTTAATTTTGATTTAACTTTTTTTTAAAAAAAAGCAAAGAATAATATAAAACAAAATTTTTTTGTATTAATTTTACGTTAACTGTAAATAATTTTAATATTTGTGGTCCGTGATTGCAGTTTGTAGTCATCTATATATTATATTGACTTTGTAATGTTTACTTTTTATAATATCCTATTTAAATTACCGTAAAAAATTCACGCTAAAAAAATGGTCGTAATTAAAATTGGAATGACATCGTTTAATTTTTCATTTTGTAATAAATAATAAAACCATCATAAAAAAAAAGACTGGTGTAGAAATATTTTTATCTTCCACCACTAATAAATTTTACACGATAAAACTTATTTGACTTTAATGTGGTTTTTGTAACAAGTTTGCTACAGAAATCAAAAAATTTTTATTTTCGTAAAATTTTTGGATTTTAAATTAACATTATTTGATTCCGGAATAATTTAATACACATAAAATACTTGGTAACTAAATCTTTAATCGTTAAAAAATAATTTAAAAAAATTAATATCGTTGATCATTTGTTACGTCTTGTTTATTTATGGGGACGTTGCTCACTCGTTTTACCCATCAGGCTATTCGAAGTAAAAGATCATCATGGTAGGTACACACCCCGTACACAGATTTCTCTTCGCATATTTACAATCGTCTTACCGGGTTTGTGAGTAAATGTTGTGCATTTAAGGCGACAGTTATTCAATTATGAATAACCGTGTCACTATCTCGAGATTTGGCACAGTGGCCAAGCTGTCTGAAGCGAACAAAGAGGCATTTATCCTCCTACACAATCGGTTCATCGTTTTTGACGAAGGACATTTAGTAAGTTTACTCCGTGTTTGATGTTATTAAACATAATATATCTACTAAATTGTGCCGTGATGTATGTGTGGTAGTAAGCGATACGTATTTTTAAAATTTGCTGTCCGGCTTTTTAATGTCAGGTTGTGGTAGTGAACGGGATGTGAAATTAAACTCGTGACATTTTTTGGTGGGAAATAAATCTAAACGAATTTTTTTTTTGGTAGAAGCAAACTTAGAACTTTATGAGTAATTATAAGCTGATATTTAATTCAAGATTTGATAATGCGGAACGTAGTTCAGAAGGTGTCATTTCATCAACCCCAAAAAATTATAAATATAAAATAATTCACGAAAGCGAGCGTGTTTATTTTCTATGGATAAAAGTGTGGTGATATTTATTACTTTTATTTTAAGGTTTATTTTTGTATAATATTTAAACTGGGACACATACGGGATTTTATATTACACAGGCAACATTGAACAGATGGTTTAAAACTCATAATTGTTCGTGGTACCGGCACATGACGTGTTATTTTATATCTCACGAACAAAAATTCTAAAAAAAGATACGGAAACACTTCAAGGATTTTCATTAAATTCACATTAAAAATAGTGGTACATGTGTAAATTAATACTTGGTTCATGAAAAGAGTGAATTATGTGCACTTCTTTAATTCTATTTCAGTCTTAACTGCATCTTTAATTCAGTTCCTCCGAATGTTTCTCACGATGGTGTCGTGAGGAAAAGAGCAAAAAAACAAGCGTGTCTTACATTAGAAATCAGACTGAAAAAATTTTCTTATTAAGCAATTAATTTGACTATCACGCAAAACATTTTAAGTAATTTAAGTGGCTTCTAACTCCGTATTTAGCTTGACGACATCGGCAAATTCTTACGCAAGTGCCGTTTCCTGTAAAACAACATTCCGACTGACCATAAGTGCACCAAGACCGAGATTATACTTTTGACATTAATTAAAGAATTTTTAATTATTTCACTAACTGTACTTAATCTCAAAATTTCCATTGAAACGCACAATACAAAAATATAGTAGAGATTAGATAATTTTTTAAATGCCGTGACTAACAGATTGTTTTTCACTTGTTCTCCAGCCCGTGACTAATGTCAATTTTCCTTAATTTGTTTATTAAAATTTATTTAAAAATTGCTCGGCGTGTAATGAAAAACAATTGTAAGGAAACAAGGTTGATAAAAATCATATAGCTTTCTCCTTTTCATGATTTCCCACTATAAAATGGTTTTGTGTTCCATCGGCCAATCTGCTGGTCGAACCATCGGTCGAACTGGCATTTGCAATACGCGGCTATCAGCTGCGTGGGTGGCATTTAGCCAAGAAAATTGTAGCGACCTCTCAACGATTTTCTGCTGCATGGCTGTGGGTTTCTGTGGTGCAGTGAAACACGTAATTTTGTTTTATTTTGCTGCTTAGATACGTTTAAGTTAATTTTTGATTGAAGTTGAGTGCTGCTTATATTTTCAATTAAAAGTGTGGCGCATGAGTAGGTTGAATCAAATGTGTACTTTTTGTGTGTTTTAATGAGGAAGTTTTGCGAGTTAAGCCCCAAAGGGTGGTGGTTTTTCCAAAATAGACAACAAAATTATTTTTAAAAAGTGGGAATTAATTGTACAATTTTGCAATTGAATTAAGTTAAGTAATTTTGTGATTAATGAGATGGTCTGTGAACAGATTCATAAATTTTGTGCTTGACAGTCGTTATGCGTGCGTAGTTAATTGATTTCATTGACGGCGGTGTTTTGGGTCAACTTTTATGTTATTGCACATTTGCTGTTGTTTAGGTTGAGGTAAAATTCCCATTATAGTTTCAATTTTTTTCCTCATTGTGTGTGTGCTTTTATTGAGTTGAGATTTAAAAGATTCACGTGTCTGATAAAGATCATGGCGATGTAATGTTGGTCAAAAAACGTGCATGTTATTTCTGCTCACAAATCCCAGTATCGCGTCACTAATGCGAATTTGTGCTTTAAAATACATCTAGGTGTTTAAAAAAACAGACACCAAAAAACTCGCGTTCAGACAAAGATTTCCAACTCCAGATTCCTACCCATTTTAACCAAAATCGCATCTGGTACTCGTAAATTTACACCGCGCATGCAAAAAAAGATGCAATTCCTAACACAATAACTGCTACTTTTTTTTCTTAAACCGGTTTTGTTTTTCCTTTTTTTGTGTAATAAATTCAAAAGTATCAAATTCCAATTGAGGACACAATTGGCCGAACCCGAGCTCCACCTCTAAGCTTTGGCAGCATGCTTATTCCCCCTATGAGAAATCATCTCACTCATATCCAAAATGTATTGTATTAATATCATTGTATTTAGAAAAGGTGGAGACCTCCCGAGTACACTCTCAGCATTTTCATTGGGTAATTCCATGATGATCCCTCATTTTTATTTCTATCCCTGTGGGAATGTGTGGTAGAATTTTTGTGTGTTCCGTGAAATTTGCTATGCAGTTACACCACGCGAGCAGAACGCACGGGGGACAAGGCTGAGGTTTTCCTAGAGTGCTTGGACTGATTTCTCAAAATAGGAAGCTCCCAAATCTTCATAATTCTGCAAACATGGCTCCAGCAACAAAACCCAACTGGAGAGTAACTGCCAGGGAAATGTTTGGTAAATTAATTGTAAAACACAGTAAGTAACGCGGAAATGTTTTTGTTTTTAAATTTTATCTTTTATTTCGTTATTAAGATTGGGAACTTTTGAATGGAAACAACTCTTTTGGGTACACGTGGGTTCATCTGGGGTTAAGTTAAAACGCACCTGTATTTTGTACTACGAGCACGTTGGCGAGTTTTGGGTTGATGAATGACACAGTTTTAAAATATTTTAACTTATATTTTTATAATTCATCTTTATTATTGAATGTTTTTTGGTTTTATTTTAGAGATAAAAGTGTGTTTGCACAGTGATAGTGTCCTAAACGAGTTTAAGGGCTTCGAGTTATACTGGCAAAAATCCAGTTAGGGTCCGTTGAAAGATATTCTTGGAAGATGTTTTTCAATTTTTTATTGAAAATGTCAATCTTTTAATCGATTAAATGTTTTTTTTCCCTTCAAAAATCTAGAAGATGAGTCATAGTAATTTACCCGTAAAATGAACGAATTTTCCATTTCTTTTTCAGGTTTGATCACCTCAGACAAGTCTGATGAAAAATATCGCAAAGTCATTATGAATCAGTTCGTGTGTTTTCTCCTATTCAAGGTGTTGCTTCCTATCGTCTTGATTGGATGTAAGTGTAACATTTACAATTTTTTTCTGTATTTATAATGGTAAAAGCATCTTTAATAACCCGTGCGTAAAATTTAAACCAGGAAATTAAGATTTTTCTTTTAATCTGAAAATTAATTTTGACTAGTATGCGAAGGGTTGAAAAGTAATTAACCAATTAGGACCATACATGCTTTGATATTACTCTGATGAAATAACGTTGCTTTCATCTCCACCCATATATCACCAACCCAAACCTTTTTTTTTTCTTGTTAATTTTTTTGTACTTTTTTCGTTATTCGTGTTTTGTTTTTGTTTTTTTTATTAATTTATTCCCCTCTCTACCTCAACCTTGTGACTGACATGAAGACCGATTGTCTGACCAAATTGCTGTGACTCCACCTGTAAAGTGACATAAAAAGTCGCGTTCGCTGGGTGGACTGAGTATCGTCTCTCTTATTATTCACAAGGTGGACGGTGCACATGACCTACTACATAATGATTCTTTCATGTCATGTATGGTTTAGTTTCCAGTTTTAGCAGTTTTGATGAAAATTTGACTCATTTTAACACGAATGATGGACAAGTGATATAATAACAGTCTTTATTTTAATGTTACGGGGATGCTTTGGATAGAAATTTTTAATTTAAGGTATTTTTATCTAATGTAATTTTTTGTTGTTTTTATTTTTCAGCTGTTATATTTCGCATCAATGCATTTTCATTTGTGTATTTGTTACTTTTCCTCGTCACGCCTCTCATTTCTTCCCCAACGAGCAAAACTGTACAAGGTGTGTATTAATACATTATTTGTAATAAAAGTGAGTTGATGAAAGTGTAAATCACCAAATGAATAAAAAAAATTGTGTTTTGTTTTTCCCACAGGGCACACTGGGCGTTTCCTAGCGGCTCTTCTGTGCATATCGCTTCTAATATCGCTAAGTCATTTGTCTTTTCAAATTTATTTGCTAAGTGATAGTCCGTATGGAGAATTTCTTGAAAATTGTAAGAATTATTTTATATTTATTTTACAAAAAAATTTTTTTTTTTGTTTCTAACTTTTTTAATTTTTCTTAGGTACTAGTACAGAAACAATATTTAGATTGGTAGGATTTGTTAGGTAAGTGTCATAATTTTTTTTTTTAAAACAAGTTCGACGTTAATTTACGAATTAAATTTCCAGATATGACAATCTCGATGCCTTAAACGTGGCACGGCACATCGTGCCGGAAATAGTTATGTTGCTGTTAAGTGTCATTTTAATCATTTCGTCGCGGAGAAGAGATTCAGAGTCTGATCTCGAGATGAGGATGCAAGATGAGAGTTCAGACAGACCGGCGGCTTCATTACCTCATGAACATCACAAAACCAGATCGGACGACACCTCCATTACAGCTGCTATCGGCATCTTTTTGGATTTGTTACTTCTGGCTGCGGCGGGCATTGCTCGGCCCAGCGTTACGAGCTCCGTCTATCTCTTGAGTTTTATGATCTTCGCGACATGGATTGCTTGTTATAAAAAATTGAGCAAGAAATTCATGAACTTTCGTATTGTACTTTTGTTATACGTTGCCCTCCATCTAATCGCTTTGTACGGTTACCAATTTCAAATCATGCAAGAATTAATTCCTTCCGACAATTTGTATGCCAGGTATGAATAAGAGAATTGAGAATAATGAAAATTTTTAAATTTAATTTTCTATTTTGTTAGGTTGTTTGGATTGACTAATTTAATCCGCACAGATTGCGACGATCCTCGACTCATTCATTTTTTTAATGTTGAGTGGGCTTCTTTCGCTAACCCTGGAGTTTTGTGTATTTTGTATTGGGTGTTCGCTGTACAAACCAAGAATTATCTGTCGACCAAGGTAAGTGATCGATGATTGTTATTCGTACTTCCTGATGCAAACTTTTTAGTAACTAAATTCATAGTGGTGAGTTTTGAAGTGGTTTAAAAATAGGATTAAAATAGTGGGTTAAAACAAAATTCTGATGAACGTGGGCGTGGCAACTCATGTTTTGTTGTTCATCGATTTTTGGGTGGTTATTTCAATATTACGAAATTTATGGAGTTATTTCCATTTACTTTTATTTTGCAAAGGAAACTTTTTTCGTTTTTTCGTTTTTTTTCGGTCTGCTTTTGTTTGTACTTCGTAACCAGATTCCAATATTTCCGCATGAGTTCATTCGTCTTTATCTTGACAAATTTCCAACATTTATTCGTTTTTATTTATCACCGAACGTAAGCGTGGTTTACCTCGTTTTATCCATTGGTTGTATTACCCTTTGATCGTCTTTGCATGGTGGATGAATGTATTCACTAGTCTACTAACATCAAGTGGGTCTGCGTGCTTAGGTGGAGAAAATAAATGACAATCATTCGGTTTTCCCTCCCGCGACCGTCGGTGAAACCGAACCCGTTAGGGACCATGTACCACCCCCTTCCAGTTCCCACCTTCATCACCACCACCACCACCAACACCAACACCACCACATCCACGATCATAATCATCATCGACATCCGTCACGTCGACGGAAATCTGCCATGCTCAAAGTATGTACGGCTGCTTAGATGGAGTAGATGACCTCTTGAGATTTTTATTTTTCAGTGTCCGAAAAGGGTTTTTGAATTTAGATTTTTAATTCTTTTTTGGCTTATAGTAGTTTATTTTTAGTAGAGATGAATTGTTTTTGATGGCATGGTATACAGTAGTTAGTTGGTTTGTATTCGGCGTAGATTTTTTTTATTTTGCATCTCGTAGAGTTAAGTAAATTCGTGATGTGTAAACTTCCCATGTACACATTTTCATTTTGGGCGTACGCGTGATGTGTAAAAGCTCGTTGGGTTTACGAGACATTATCCCGTTGCAAAATGGCAAGGGTTAATGAGTTAACAAGAAAATTAATTAATTATTTACGGTGATAATAGCAAACAGCTCGCTTATTTTAACTCTTACAACTTTATTTCGCGTTATTAACAGCAGAAACTTTAATTTAAAATTGAGTAATATGCTGCGTTATTAGTAATTTATTTCTTTTCTATTTTAATGTTATAATTGGTACTAACATACCTTGGGAATTTTACACATTTTTTTTCTTTTTTCGTGGCTTGTTAGCTTTTATTTTAACTTTTTGATCTATTCTTTTATGCATGTAGTTTTCAACTAAGAAATTGTCGTCAGAACGATCGCCCGTATGTACCTGAAATTATTTTTATTTTATTTAAAATTTAAGTTTAAAGTTGAATGGTTTAGTGGAAATTTAAGTTTAAAGTAGTTTTAATTAATTTTGTTTGCAAACTGAGACGGCGAAGTAATATACTTTTTAAAAAGAAAATTTATTCTGATAGTCGCTGCTTTTTTTCTGGCTATCTAACCTCTCTTTGGCGCATGAATTTGCCGTTTATTTATGTTAATTTTGTTCTTTTTTAATTGAACGAAAAAATAGACAAGAAATTTTTTTAAATTTAATATTGAATCACCGATTTTTCAGGATTGTCATATCACGATTCACATTTTTCATAAAACATTAATCCTATAATAAGCACCAGAGTACTCGATAAAGTTGACAAACTGACACAAAATGTTTTTTAAAGCTTCTGGAGTCGCAACATGTTATGCCAACCTATCAGGCTGTTGGCACCGGTGAAGAAGACAGATTAGAAATCGATCCCAATGGAAGTGCAATTTGGTCAAGTAACCCGAGTGAAATGCCATTAGATACTGATGGTAATGTACAATCACGGTTAAGTGTTTAGTATTGATTTGATGTGTTTTATTCTTTATTTAGTGCCAGAAGACGGGTTCAAAAGTCTCAAGCAGTGGTTGTCACCAATTATTTCTATATTTCAACTCATTACAAGACAGAGTTATATTGCCACGCTAATAATTATGATGGTATGTTTTTCTTTTTTTAATTTAAAATTTTGGAATTTGTGCAAATTCGTCTTTAATGAGCTTAATTCGTATCATCGTAGGCTTGGAGCATCACTTATCACAGTTGGTTGACTTTCATTCTCTTGCTGTGGTCATGCGTCTTATGGATGATGCCAAACTCGCGTCAAGCTTGCTGGAAATCATCACCATTCCTTGTCATTTACGCGGAAGCGCTAATAATCATTCAATACGTTTATGGTTTAAATCTAACCGACGACGAACTTCCACAAAAAATTGACGCAGTAAATCTGGCGCAAATCGGTCTGGATAAAACGCCGGAATTGCCCTGCATTCCTTTATCTGTTAAAGTGGGTTTAAAATAATTTTTGAAACAATAGTTTTAAAAGAAAAATATTAATTAGAATATTAAATATCATTAGATTTTATACACCATCATGTTTTGGATCACTTTACGTCAGTACATGCAAGAGAAATATACGGAGAAGAACAAAGATATTGCTGAAGGAGTGATGATGCAGCCTGTTAGCATGGCATATTCGACTGTGCAACCTGGACCCCAGTCTCATCTAGGTGATTATTTCTTTATTAGTGATACCGCTTATTGAAAGATATTTCGAATTATTTTATTTTCGCTTGTTTAGAACTTCAGAGACACCAAAGCGTTGTCTATTCGAGTGCCTTGATGAAAAATTTGGGGGCTTTCGTCCATTCTTTATTGACAAAATACTGGATTTGGATTGTAGCTCTGATGCTTTTGCTAAACGCTCTTGGTGGAAAACACGTAGTTGTGTTTCGCATTGTATACATGGCTCTCTTCCTTTTCTTCATTCTCATGTTTCAGGTAAAATTTTGAGGTTTTTTATTTTATATTTGCCCGTTACATTTTGCGATATTTTTCTCTTTTTTTCAGTTATCGTATAGAATATGGCGTGCAATTATGTATGGTTTTTGGTTGACCGTTATTATATATTCCATGATATTACTTATTTTGATTTATACGTACCAATTTGAAAATTTTGAAAATTATTGGGAAGATTATCTGCATATATCCCATGATTTGTACGTTTATTTTCAATATACCAGTACTTAAACTCGTTTTGCAGTAAAATAATAACTTATTGATTTTTCTTTGTTTTAGGCAACGAGATATCGGATTGGAAGTTTATGACACAGGCGGCCTTTTTATTAATTTACTGCGCGCTACTTTTTTTGTTATCATTACAATAATTCAGTTGCATTACTTTCACAACGAATTTCTCAGGATTAGCGACATTGAACAAGCGTAAGTTAATGAAAACTTTCAAATGACTTACTACAGTACTGTACATAATTGAATTTGGTATACTTTGCAGAGGCCAAGAAACAGTAAGCGCAGCAGGAGAGATCGAAGGAGTCACCACTCAGGTTGATGGCGCAGTGGCAGATGCTGGTACTCCGGCCTCTGCTGCAACCGTGCCAGCTAATTCACCAATTCAAGAGTCAAACACGCAACCACCAGAGTCGGATGCTCCCACCAGCCGTAAACGTAATTACAATTAAAATCATATTTCAACTGCTATTTTACGTGCTGCATTTTGTTTCAGTAACCGCTAAAGAATCTGTAGTGAAAGTTTTCGAAAATATTCGGCAGAAAACAATCTATGTATACAATATTTTTAGTGATCTTTGTTGGCGATATTTGGAAATACACGTTGTAAAAATTGTTCTCTTCTCAGTGCTGATATTAGCACTATACGACGTGAGTGAAAATGCGTGATCTGTTTCTACGCCTGTGTATTTATTATTTCGGTTGTGTTTTTGGGGTTAGGTTTCCGCCGTGAATTTTCTATTTGTAATTATGGTCGTCATTGCAACACCGATCCGTTCAGTGCAAACATTTTTCTCGCATTGTTGCGCTCTTTGGGCGGCTGTTCTTTTAATTTCCAAAATGATATACCAAATTAATTACATCCATGAGTATTGGACTGTCAACTGCACTGTGAGTTTGCATTGTAAAAGTAACACGACTGAACAGTTTTTAATCACGATGCTTAATTCAGGACCATAGCGAACTGTTTTCTCCCACCAACAGCACGGTGAACAACGCTCATTGGGTTGGTTTTATGAAGGTGGACAACCTTACCAATTATATTAAAGTAAGTTGGAATTCTTAATGCATTTTTGTAACTGAATACTAAATCAATTTTTATTTTTTAAGGGATATTTAGGTTTGATTTTTATATTAACCATACAAGCAGTGGTTAAAATTCGAATGCGACATCACCGAAAAACCACGAAAGAAGCAGACCCAAAACCAGGGGTCATGTTTCCAGAAATCTCCCGACTTCAAGCGGACAATAGTTTACTCGATTGTACTAAGTTTTTGATTAATTATGGATTTTACAAATTTGGTTTTGAGGTAAATGTTTGAGACAATTTCAATTAATTTAAGTATCATACATAAAAATTTC
Organism: Stigmatogaster subterranea; assembly: GCA_034696085.1. Classification (NCBI taxonomy): domain Eukaryota; kingdom Metazoa; phylum Arthropoda; class Chilopoda; order Geophilomorpha; family Himantariidae; genus Stigmatogaster; species Stigmatogaster subterranea. The sequence continues at coordinate 40,420 of JAQIWS010000111.1, forward strand.
AATTTGCATTTTTTATTTTAGATTTGCTTGGTGACAATCAGCGCGGGTGTTGGCGTTCGACTAGATTTATTTGCGGTAATTTACGCGTTGTGGTTGGCGGCACTGTTTTTACTGAGAAGAAAAACATTAATGAAAATATGGCCTCTTTACGTTATATTCTTATGCTGTATTATTCCTATTCAATACGTCATGTGTGTCGGATTACCTCCAGGGCTTTGCTTACGTAAGATTTTGCTAATTTAATTCTCAGCGGCCTACTGAAATTAAAATTATTTTTTTGCATTTAGCTTACGTTTATCATGGTGAAATTGATCCTGAATTACGAGAGTGGTTATTCTTACCTGATTATGTGAAACCTCCTCACGCGTATAAACTGACCGGTAATTATTTCAATATTTGAACTTAAACACTGTAGATTCTCTCATTCTCATTCTGTCTCATTCTGTCACAGTCGACTTCTTTTTATTACTCTTTGCGTGTTGCCAACTATGGGTGTTCTCCACTGAAAGAAAATCCAACGCAGACGAGTACGAAGGAGGCAGCAACGAAGAAATAGTATATCTACCAAATTATCCAGCAAATAACACAATGTCCGATTATGTGTCCTGTACAAAGTAAGTGATAAATATGTTCATCCGTAGTCCATTTGATTTTAATATTTCATTCATGTCTAAGGTCGTACCTTGATCTTGTAAAAGTGGGTACATTTTTTTCACTGTATTGGATAACATTAGCCATATTCTTTTTGGCGGGTACCAATCGTGTCAGCCTTTTTGCCATGGGCTATGTCATTGGCTGTTTCTTGTTTCTATGGAATGGACAAGAATTCTTCCTGAAGCCAATTGCATATATTGTTAAATGGTAAGTTTGTTACAAAAACTTCACAGACACATTACTTATTTTTTTAGAAATTAAATTATTATTATTATTTAAAAAAAAATAATAGGTGGAATGTTCTAATTTCCTACACAGTTGTTGTAATCTTTCTTAAATCAATACTACAGGTAATAAACTACAGTCTTGGGGATTGTGCTAAAATTAATTTTTTGTTGGTGTTATTTTATTAGCTCATCGGTTGTGTATTCCTTAAAGACTTATATTCAAACTTTTGCTGGCTAATTCAACTTCTGGGTATAGCATGTCTGAAAAAATTCGACAAAAATGGAACCCAAGGTAAACTATTTTTACCCCTTAAGAGAAAAGAATTAAATAATTTACTAATTTTGTATTAAATTTCATCAGCTTTCCATTCTGACGTGACTGAGGATTGTCAAGTCCCCGTTGATGAAGCTGGTTTGCTGTGGGAAGGAGTTTGCTTGGCGTTCCTTCTAATGCAAAAACGGTTTTTCTGCAGTTACTACTTTCCTCATCTTGTTACCGAAATGAGAGCACAAGCTGCCTTGGCAAATAGGTAAATATTATTGGGTACCTGCGTTAAGAAATGGAATTGATTTAACGTTTTCAAATACAATTTTAGAGGTGCTGAATTAATCAATCAAATGTTGACCAAGGAAGTATTGGAGCAACAGGCAGCTGAGAAAGAAATTGTTGAAAAGATCAAGAAAAAAATGGACAAGATTAGGATGCACCAGCAGAAGATTCGTGGATCAGAATACGTCGATCCAGACAGTCATTATACAGGTAAGAGTCTACGCAGCGATATTTTTTCTAGTAATAATTGTTTGAAACTTTTACCGTTTTACCATTTTTATGTACTTAAAGATTGAATTTTATAAATTTTTTCAAAGCGTGTTGTAGCAAATGTTTAGGCCATGTTTTGATGAGTAATGATTGAGTTTTTCCCCTTTTTATTTATATTTTTTGATGTAATTTTTGAATGAGTTAGGTTGTGTGTGTCTTCACAACAGATTGGCAGTATCTTCGTGGCTGGGATTCAGACATGGATCCCGAAGAGATGGGTGAGAGTAGACAAAAAGCAAAAGGACACAATTCTCTGATTACAAATTCTGTAGCAGTTTGTGATCGAGCTTTCTGGGGCTGAACTCTTTTTAGATGCTTGCAAAGAAATGTTTCTTTTTCTCTCTGATAAAACTAAAAAAAACTTTTAACGGTAACTGGACAATGCAAAGGTTAATTCACGTCGTTTTAGACTTACCAAACTTGAGTTACAACGTTGTCGTCTATAATAAAAATTACTGACGAGTGATTTATGTAAATGTGTAAAAATGTGGTGTTGTTTATATTTTTTTATATTTTTTTTCATTTCTACTGTTTTGTCGTGGCAGTGGTTCAAAATGTATTTTTTTCTTTTTCTGTCGTTTTTTTTTTTTTTTTTGGTTGGTGTATTACTTCGCATTCTCATTTAATCACACTTTCACTAATGAAATTTGCAAATATTTCCCTTCCCTTCCAAGGCTCTGATTATTCTGCCCTGTCCACTCCCATGTACTCCATGAGCATGTCCCCGCATCCCGGTGCTGAACCCGGAGGAGGGCAGCCCACTACGGGCACGGCGGCTTCACCGACTCCAGCGGTTCCCACACCCAGTTCAGCAGCTTACACCTTTTCTCTGGATGGATACATGGAACCGAAACTCTCAACGGGAACGCACATTTTGAGTCAATCACAGACTCAGGGTCCACCTTCTGAAGAGGAATCGTTCCCGGTTTTTTCCCCTCCTCCTTACCCGGCCCTCCAGGGCCTTCCTTACACACCTCGATCAAGTTTGGTCGGACCAACGTCTCATCCCATCTCACATCGTGCCTCCATCCACCGTCCGTCCATTTCTGTCTCGTCACCCGTCCCTTCACATCACACATGTAATGTACTCACCCTCGTTTTCATTGATATGAAAAAGTGAAACTCACAATTGAATTTTTTTTTCAAACAAAATACTCGTAACTTAGATCAACTTTCAATTGTGAATTAATCATATACCAACAAAGTGTTCATGTTTTTATTTTTTTTTTTTTTTTTGGTTGTACCCAATCATACTTTTTGTTTGTTTTTAATTCTATTAAGCACAACATTTTAGCACAGATCATTTTAAGGCTTGTCAGTTTGTTATTATCGCACCAAAATCACTGTGTGTATAAATTTATCGTCTATTCTCTCTTTGTGTAGTTGTGAGTGTTGGTTTTGCAAGAGTCGTTTACTTTATTTGTTTATTTTGTGTTTTACTCTTGATGTATAATGGTTTTTACCATTTATTTACTAGCACAAGAGATTGTGAATGCGTGTAGTGAGAATTGTTATTATTCCATTGGAAATGTAGTTCATATGGAGTGTAGAGTTTATTTTTTTCTGATTGCATTGACTTTTATTTCGTAGACATTATTTTTGTTTTAGTTTTAATAGTTGCTGTCGAGTGCACAATTCACAACTCTGCTGGACTTGTTGGTTCTAATGACAAATTCAACTTCTGCATTTATTAATTTTTTATTTAGACTGCCAATCAGCAATTACTATAACATAATTTAATAGCAGGATTTCTGTTTACTTAAAATAGATTTTAACGTTCTAATATTAATAATAAAAACATATTACAAATTTAACAAAGTTGTAAGGAAAGTAGTATAAGAAAACTAATTCGTAGTTCTGATGCTATTTTAGCAATCAGATCTGGCGACTACTACCTCTTTGAAGATTTCTCAGATGATGATGGCTTAGCAGAACTGGAATATGGATCGAAAAAACAGAGAGACCAAGACGTAGAGGATGATGAAACACCTGTAAAAGGAATACCAGTCACGAAGGTACATTCACTTTTGCTATCATCTATACTTTACTCAAAGTTTTTGTGATTATGCTTTTGACTGATATTTTTCAGCTGTTGGCCTCAGCGATGAAAACAGACATCAAACAAGCAGTCAAAGAAGCCAAGCAAGCGAAAGGTGCTGACTCGGATTTGGCTGGTTCAGAACCAACAACTTCTGGACCTACGGATCGATCGGGCAAAACTCCTGTCTCACGAACAGTATCTGGAGCATCAGGGGTGAATATTATTAAGTGCCACAATTTTTTAAAATTAGTAAACACATTTAATTGATTTAATTGATACCTACGAAAACACATCAATTAAATGTGTTTTCGTAGGTATCATTTGCACCGTCACCTCGTGATTCTTTAACACCGCATGATGCGAAACGTACCCAATTACATCCATCTCAGCAAACACTTGGCGACGGACGCAAAATGCCAGTAGCTCAACCAGAAGACAGTGAAGTTCTTGGCACTTCGACTAGTGGTCACGAAGAACCCGGAAAAGATGACGAAGACAGCAAAGCAAAAGGTGAACTAAAAATAATTTTGTGTGTGAATAAGATATATTATACTTATTCTGTTCTACTTTTCAGGCGAAGAAACTGTGACTCAACGTATTCAAAACTTACTGCGGTTCTTATGGGTATTCCTGGAAGGACTAATGATCAGTTTAACTGCGAAACTCAATCTCATCTCAAGGGATTACCGTTACGTTGCTCGATGTTTGAGTAAAGAGAAAAAAGCTCTCAAAGAAAAGGTTTGAATTCTTTTGATTTTATATTTACACATTTAAAGTAAATTCTGTTAAAGTAAACTTTGTTGAATTGTGTAGTGGCAAGTGGAGGGATTTGATGAAACGTATCAGAAAACAGGGAGTAAAATGTAAGTGTTAAGTTTATTTATTTTTTTTGTAGTTAAATTTAACCAGATACTTAAAAAAAATTGTGTTTGAAAAACGTCAGAACTTTTTTGTGAGGTCGCATTTTGTTTTGTGAGTGATTTGCATGCTGGAATGTGTATTTCTGTTTGAAATCTAATCTTAGACCCGAAGAAACCTTAGCTATTCGTGTGGAAAAACCGAGTGACGATCAAACTGAGGATAGGTGAGAATCACGTCTAACATTATTTGTAGATTGTAGTTACTTAGCAAAATTTTTTTCATCCCCCTGCTAAACTAATATCTTAATGTGCTAAAAACAGCGTAGAACTTACGAACTGAAATTTATTGTTTTAATTGTATTTTAGTGTGATCGTTCACGAGACACCTGACATGTTGGAGAAAGAGTTTGAAGCTGAACAACCACCGATTGTGCGTTTATTGGTGGCGTCGTGGTACGCTGCCGTTTCTCGTTCGGAAATCGTGTGTTACATCATGATCGTGATCAACCAGATCAAATCAGCCAGTATACTGTCACTTCCTTTGCCTCTTATGGCGTTCTTGTGGGGAACGCTGTCCATCCCAAGGCCTAGCAAGACGTTTTGGATTACGATTATAACTTACACCGAAGCTATCGTAGTTATCAAGTACATGTTCCAATTTGGATTTTTCCCTTGGAATTCTATCGTGGAACCAGCAAATAAACCATTTTCTGCGCCGAGAATAATGGGTATTGAGAAAAAAGATCAATACGCTCTCTACGATTTAGCTTTGCTGCTCGTAGTTTTCTTTCACAGATTCATTCTCAAGGTTAGCATTTTAAATGCAAATTACAGATTTATACACTTTAACAATCTCTGTTTTATATCAGAGCTTAGGATTGTGGAAAGATACTAGTCGTGCGGATGGAGATTTAGCAAGCAGAGACAGCAGTACAGCTGAGGTAAGTTTTCGATTATCGCGGTGTATTTGCAGTGTTCACCATTGACAAATTTTTATTCAGGAAAAAGAAGTCGAGGGTTCTAAAGTATCGGATTCGAGTGCAGCGGAGAAAGAGTCTTTCAGTGGTTCGTACAAAATCGAATTACATCGATTAACTGTTTCAATACTTTTCTGCACCTTTCAGTGTCTCAAAAAGATGAAGTGACAATGGATCAATCCAACGCGGGCAGCGTTGTTATAGGGTAAATAATAAGAAGACGACTCTCGTTTTAAGTAAATTAATTAATTACCATATGTCTTTATTTTAGATTTTTACAATATGTTCAACCAATTCGATCGTTTGTGGATAATCTTCTCAATCCACCATACAGAGTCACCCGAGACGTGTATGCATTTATGTTTGTCTGTGACTTTATTACATTCCTCATTGTAGTTTTCGGTTATTGGGCATTTGGCGTAAGTATTTTTCAGTCAGTAAAAAAAGTTAAGTGTATTGTTTTTTTTAATTTTCTTTAAAAAAAATTTATTTGCAGACGGGAGGAGGTGATGGCGTTGCTTCTTATTTTGAAGAAAACAAAGTAAGTTTCATGATTAGATAGTGATTCAAATTTTTTTAACGTTTATTATTTTTTCGAAGGTGCCAATTCCATTCTTAATTATGTTGATCGCCCAATTTGGATTGATTGTGGCCGATCGGGCGCTATTTTTGCGGAAATACATTTTAGGGAAGCTACTTTTCCAAGTTTTTATTGTATTTTTGGTTCATATTTGGATGTTCTTTCTACTACCGCTTGTTACCGAAAGGTAAGTCATATACTCTCGTCTGAATTTACAGCTGTTTAACCTCTGCTAATTTTTTTTTCAAAGACAATTTAATAGTAATTTACCGCCTCAACTGTGGTATTTCGTTAAGTGTATGTATCTTCTTTTATCTGCGTATCAAATACGATCTGGATATCCAACGAGGATTTTGGGTAACTTTTTAACGAAAAAATACAATTATGTCAACCTTATACTTTTCAAATGGTGAGAATTGACAAATCGTTTAAATACAAAAATTAATTTATTTACTGATCCTTTTTCCTCTTTTCTATAACAGTTTTATGGCCGTGCCATTTTTGTTTGAATTACGCGCCCTTATGGACTGGATTTGGACTGACACGAGCATGGCTATAGGCTCGTGGCTCAAAATGGAAGACATTTTTGCTAATATTTTTGTTTTGAAATGTACTCGATGGGCCGAGTCAGAGTATCCTGTTCCACGAGGCGAAAAACGCAATCCGATCGTTAAATACGGAGTTGGTGGAACGTTACTATTTATTATAATCCTGATAATCTGGTTTCCACTGGTGCTCTTCGCTTTGGGCAATACTGTTGGTTTACCTAATCGACCAACGGGATGTACAATCGAAATCAGTTTCAGTGGTTTTGAACCGATTTTCAAAATGAGCGCTCAAATCGAAGATCTTAAGCAACTGACTACGGCCCAGTACGAGTCCATGAAATACCAATATCGAAACAAACCAAGCGCTCAGCAATTTTTGAGTAATTACGGAGCTGAAGACGTGTATGTCGCTCAGTTGAGTGGAAGTTCAACGAGCTACTGGATAATAAGTCCCCCGAGTCAAGATAAACTAGCGAAGGATCTTGTCTCTAACTCAGAAATGAATGTCAGGTTTTCTTGGCAATTTTTCCACACGGCGACTGGGAAAGACGCCGACGCTATGGTCCAAGACGAATACGTCAAAGTTTTGCCTCCGAACGAAACGGTGCGTTTGGATCTAGCGGACATGGTTAAATCAATGGGTGGACAAGGGGGATCCACCAAATACGTTACCATTAACAATCTGATGCCAAAATTTGTTCGGGTCCCGAGTAAAGGGAGAGCACAAGTTCCCAAAGCTCTACTGCCTGGTAATTTATAATTAAAATCTTAACAATTATTTTATAATCTCTTTTTAATTTGGTTTTATTTTGATACAGAATTCGATAAATATAACAATCTATCACTGTTGTTGAAGAGAGAACCGTACGCGACTCCGAGTGAAGACAAGGACCCTAAAGTATTTTGGGTGGTTCAAGAAGACTGCGAAAATAATGTGCACAAAAGGCTTCCCTATTCAGCTGAGGATTGCAACGAAAACAGACCTAATTTAACCATTGTGTCATTTAATGACAAAGTTTTTCCGGCCACACTTTCTATTCTATCGGGTTATGGGTAAATTATAATTGTACTCTTAATTTCAATAATATATTTATTCATTTTTTTATGTATTTAGTATAATAGGTCTGTACACTACGCTCGTGCTCGTCGCAAGTCGTTTTGTGCGTGGAATATTTGCTGGCGTCTCCTACACCATCATGTTCGATGATATGCCTAACGTGGATCGCGTTCTTCAACTGTGTCTTGATATATACCTTGTTCGAGAAAGTGGCGAATTGAAACTAGAAGAAGACCTATTTGCTAAACTCATATTCCTCTACCGTTCCCCAGAGACGCTTATTAAATGGACTAGGTACCCGCATATGGAACATCAACAGCAACGTCGTCAGCAGAACTTCCCTCGTCAGTAAACTGGAAATGATTTAAATGATGAAATGGATTATGAGTAATGGAACTTTGATGCTAAGGAAAAGATTAATTGTGACGTGAGTATAATTTATGGATAGGGAGCTTGAATTACGCCAGGTGCTTAACTTTTTTTTCTTATATTGTGTCATCTTGACATTTTTTTTTCGGTGGCAATATTTTCATTTTTTTTAATTTTTTTTGTTAAAAGTGCAACAGTGTGGTGTTTCAAAAGCAATTCTGCTAGTCAATCTCAAATTAGGTTGCACTAAATCATGAATCACAGAATCACAGAAAGTCGTGTATAAACACCATCAAATGGTAGTTGGTATTATTTTTTCATTTTATGTTATGTACTAATGAATTTGATAGAAATTTTCAGTTAACACCATCAATCATGAATATTGCAAATTAATATTTTTTGCGTAAATTGTTCTGCTTGTGATATTTTGTTAAATTTTTTTTTTGTAACAAACTGCAAATGCTATTGCATTTAAAAAGAAAAGTTGCACTGTTAAAGTCTGCCTTTAGTGTTAGAGTTGACAGGTGTGTAAAGAAGTTATTTGTAAGCAAAACTGAAAACGAAGTGACTTTAATCCCGAGCTTAATGCTTATTAACAAATTATTCAGTCTTGTATCAAAAATGATGTTAAGACAAATGTATTTTTATTGCTTTGACGAACAAATTATACAGGGAAAATTGATTGATTGCGCGCATCACATTGGTTGAAAGTAAAACTCACTGCTAACATTTTGTTATGTCTAAGTTGTAATCACATAAACATTTAGAATCCGCAATTTACGCAAATTAAAATCTAGCCAATTATTACTCGTCGTCGCTGATTGCGTCGATCTGTCAACTCCAGGATTTATGTTAATGTTAATGAGTGAAAGGATCGATGTTGAGAGTTAGTAGATTCATCCCCAGCCATATCGTTTAAATCGCTGTTCTTGTTTGAGAAGATCATCCAATATAATGTCCTTATCAAAACCTTCCAATAAATCTCCCTCTTCCGAAGAGAGTGACCGCGAATCCAGAGGAAGAGCGCGAAGTGCAACGTCGAGTGGTTGTACTTTGTAAAACTCCTCCTCTCGCTGCACTATTCCGAGTGACTGTAGAAAGCCTAGAGACGCTTGTGCATCAAAACTTAAATTTACACCAAAAACACTTCTAGCCCACGCTTCGATCGTTTTCTCCAAGAGCGGTTGCGTAATCCCACCTACCGGTAATTATAGCAATTCAGTGAGATTTTATAACATACTTTTAATTTGTCTTGTTTACCTAATTCAGAGGATTTCTGTTCTTTACTCTTCTGAAGATGGGTACTCGGAGGTTGTTGTGCAAGAAGAAACGTGTAGGTAAGCAACGCTTCTTTAAAACTCTCCGTTCTTGCGCGAAATATGAGAGCTTCGAGGAGACTTTTTCCATTGGCCACGTTCTTAAAGAACTGAGTGCGATTCATTTCAGCCAACTGCGACATGCATTTCACTTTGTGTCCGAACCACAAACGAGACAAAACCAAACTGGAAACAAACGCGGTAGCCAAAGGTGACAACATGTTAAGCCCGGCCAAACTGACTATCAATTGACCAAATGCCCCAGCACCCGTAGTCACTGCGGCTGCGGCCATCATAACTTTATCACGGTATGACATGGTGAACTGTCCGTCGGGTAACATTAAATGTAAACGTGATGCGGGGATATCGCGAAACGCCTTCACTTGAAGACGCGAATCGGTCTTTAGGCGAACTGCAATCACCACACGTTTCAAAAATTTTTGCGGTCGCCTGTGTGGAATTGCAACTGACGGCAGGTACTTGGTCATTAGCGTTCGGCCCATTTGTTCGTACCAGGGCATCGGAACGTCGGTTAATTCACGACCAATAGCCCAGATACGGAGAATGGCATATTTGTCTCTGTTAATTGTCACCTGTAAAATGATAATGAATTATTATTTGGCTAAATGAGAGTTTTCTGAACTTTTACCTTGACGCCGTCAATAACCCGTGGAGATGTAATCTTGTCAACTACGTGCGAAGGCACTTCAAAGAAATTTGCACGCTCTAGAATAACTGACATTTGTTGAAGGAGCCAAAATTCGTTGTCTAGTCGGTCACGAACACTCATTTTGCGAGTGTTCATTACTTCGGCGTTCGGATTCAAAGGGGTGAAGAGACGCTGTAAGCAAACAAAATTCAAGGTTGATAAGGATGTGATTTATATATTTCTCAGGGGTTACCACGTAGAGAATGTCAAATGCTTATCTCAACTTGATTGACAAGGGCAACGAGCGTTGGGGAGATTAGGTCAAATTAAAAACAAAAATGGCAACATTTGTCTAATGAACAAAAATAAATCGTGTGCACGTGAACTTGTCACGTAATAAACTGAATTTATAACACCTGGTCTCTTCATGTTGCGAGGCAACCGGTTAAAAGTGACCAAAAAGTCATTTTCTCCCCTTTCTGTACAGTATATAGCACGATGCAACATACTTCGAGCAACGCAAGCGACGATGCTGCTGCTGTTATTGTCGTTCCATTTGCATATGAAGTGGTACAAGGAGTGTTTAGCATAATCACGCTTCTTTTGCTTTTGATAGGCAATTCGGTCGTGATCATAACTTTAGCAAGTAATCGCAAACTTCTTCATCCAATGAACACTTATATCAGATCAATTAGTGTGTCGGGTGTCGTCTGCGGATTTCTCTTACCGACGAGTTTGGGTTACTTCTCATCACCTTTTCTACCATTTACCTTGTCTTGTTTTGTGCGTAAAATCCAAGGAATAATATTCCTAACCTCGACTCTAAACAGCGTGTTTTGCATGTTGGTAATCGCCACCGAGCGATACCAAGTCATCGTTCAACAAAAGTCATCTGCAGTCGAAGATAAACACAGGTTCCTCATCATCATTGGAATTTGGTTGTGCGCATTTATTTATAACGTACCACTGTATTTTGGAGATATGGCAGAAGGCATACTACATTACGCGCGAACTGTTTCTTCATCCAAAAATCTCACTTATAATTACTGTGTCCCTATTGGTCCAATAACCCGGATTCACTTCACCGTATCAGCTGTCGCGGGTTATTTATTACCCGTTCTCCTGATGGCGTATTTGTACCAAAAGACAATCAACGTCGTGGTTACGCAAATGAAGAAGTTTAACTGCAATTTGAACCATCAACACAAAACCAAACTTCGTGCGGTCAAAGCAATGATAGCTATAGTTATTATATTCGTGCTTTGCTGGCTTCCAGGACACTGCCTTCAGCTGTTAAGCGTTTGGTACAGGCCTGATGACGATGGTCAACCCAAATTTTCTTTTAAGTTTATAGTTTTGCACGATGTCGCTTTACACACCGCGCTCGCGCATCACTGGATACACACGATCGTGTACCCGATACAATGTCTTCAGTTTCGAAGAAAAGTGGGGGAAATTTTTGCTGCTTTGAGTGTGTGGGGGAGAAAGCATCGCCAAGTTCGAAATTCGTTGCAAGGAGAAGAAAATAAATGTTAGTCGTTTTCACGTTGCGTAATGTGGCTCACCTTGAGTTCCTCGTGGACGCCGACGAATCGCAAAGCCACGCTGTGGTCGAGGGCAGCGGCGAATTCTCCGAATTTTGATTTTTCGTTTGCATTCAGTAAATTTCTTTCTTCTAATAAGTGACGAACCATTCCACTACGTGTAACGGGGATGAAATATTCTCTGTAAAATTTGTTAATTATTTTAATAGAGTGAAAATTAAATATCTAGATGTTTAATTTACTGTATTTCAACTTCTTCTTCCGGCTCCGACATCAGAAATTTCGGAGGTAGTCGAATTTTAAACGCTGGCCGAACGGGAAATTTTGGATTAACCGCGGGAGCTGTGGTAATTGGCAGTTGGTACGGGAGAGGAATTGCGGGAGAAGTCGAGTCTGATGATGCGTGGATGGCCAAAATCTTCGCCAACTAATAGTAAACAAAAATAAATATCAAGTTTAACTACTTGGCCGACGTATCAGCCGAATTAAAATAGATTCCATTCAAAAATTAGCCCGAATATATTCGCAGCGGATGAGTAAGCTTTAATTTGTTCGTGTGCGGCGAACTGAATTTTTTATTTTAAAAATAAAATGAATGTGTATTTTAGATTACCTTATGTAATATGTTATCATATTGCGCGCAGATGGTTTAAAATTGTTTTTTTCCTATGATTGAATATTATGCACGGAAATAAACACAGGAAACTGTTTGCAATGACCAATGTGAAGTAAGAAGACATTACTTGGTCAAGGACGAAGTAAAAATAAACCTACGACATTTACAAATACACTGCTACACATAAATAATTTTTCTCTCGATAGGTAGTGATTAAATAAAACTTTCAGCAAGTTTTCATTTTGAATTGCCGTCGTTAATTAGGACAACGAGGCCAGGATATTTTTACGCCATCGATTTTTGGTTGGGAAGAAGCAGACGACATGTCCGATGCGATTCGCAAATGACGTCACATGCGGTTAGTAATCTGTTTTTAACATTGAAATTTATTAATGGCAATCGATTTTGGGGGAAAGTAGGGCGATTTGAAGTTCGATACTGATAAATAATAATAATTTAAGCTTGGTAAAATCAAGTAGTAGATACATTTTTCTTTTTGGGTGTGGTACCACAGGCTTTTGGAAAAATCAGATGAAAATAAAATTACGTGCCTGTTTAAAATTCACTTACCCAGTGATTTGGCTTGCGAAACAAAACACAGTTCATTATTTGCTTCCCGCGAAACACTGCCATGGTAAACCCAAATATTTAGCTTTCGGCAATCCAGAAATTTGGCACGAAAAAAATACGCAATGAAATTGTTACGGATGTACCTTGAAGCGCTGTATGCGCAGCGCTAATGCGGAGATTTTGAGAAACGAGCCAAATTTGTACAGTGTTGCATTTGCAATGGAGCGGTATAATTGAAAATATTGAATCCAGGTAAATATAAATCGAATTTCCACTGTGAATTTTAATCACATTTTTGTTTAAACTTATAGTGCAGTGGTTGTAGGAAATTATTATAAGCTTCTCAGATAGATACATTGAAATCTGTAATTGGAGAAAATTGTCATTAGCGTACTGCCATTTTGATGATGAATGTTGTCTGTAAACCGTAATAAGTAGCTCATATTAAGGTTAACAACATCAAGTAGTACTTCAACGGTAATTTCAAATTTGTAGTTCATGAATGAACGGTAAAATTGTCACTGGAGTTTACGACGATGAAGCATTCTAATAGTGTCGCGATGTTCCGCGGTTATCTGGCCAGAAGAAGCCAAATGTTTTGCCAGGACGACTCCAACAAAGTTGCAAGCAAATGATATTTCAGTTATTTAGAAATAAGCACGGTAAATGTATACATATCTAACAATATTTAACTACCGAAGCTATACTTCGGTTTTTTGTGCGCAATTGAATGTTACCGATTTGTAATGGCTGGCATTTAAGAAAGAGCAAGTT